>SRMA01026256.1:831262-884772 GCA_007224835.1 Danionella cerebrum
GAGATCTGTACAGAGGTCTTGTACCCATACTCTAATAATGAATTGTTTATTATTTTGTGTTTATTTAGGGTATCAACAGAACTAATTATTTAGGGAAAATGAGAGCTGTCGCCTAAACAATACGTAAATGAAAAGTTAAATTAATATAATTGTTTTTAAGTGTTGAGCGTACTCGTTTGGTTTTTATATGGAACCCAAAACATAAAAGCATTGCCGGCAAGAAAATTTATTATAAAAAAAAAGTTACGGCGAAACAGTCACACCACGTACTTTTTCTGCTGGGCTCAAATCTAGTTTATTTCTTAGTTGCATACAGTAAACGTTCAAAAGAAAAATGCAATAGCTAATGGCTCTTACATAATCTTTCGGATCGTGTTTTCGTGGGTTTCAGCTAATGGGTCTACTTTGTGCACTAGAAAATATCTTTACTTCAATAAGGACGGAAGGCGCTAGTGCTCTTTAAATGAAAGTGTGGGTGGCTCTTAAAAGAGCCTTTGGGGTGGTTCCAGTAGAGGAAAGCTCTACTTGGAGCTGGTGTATTTCGTGACGGCTTTGGTGCCCTCGGACACAGCGTGTTTGGCCAGTTCCCCGGGGAGCAGGAGACGCACGGCGGTCTGGATCTCTCTGGAGCTGATGGTAGAGCGTTTGTTGTAGTGAGCGAGGCGAGAAGCTTCACCGGCGATGCGCTCGAAGATGTCGTTCACGAACGAGTTCATGATGCCCATCGCCTTGGAGGAGATTCCGGTATCGGGGTGAACCTGCTTCAGTACCTTGTACACGTAGATAGCATAGCTCTCCTTCCTGGACCTCTTGCGCTTCTTGCCGCCCTTTCCTGCGGTTTTAGTGACGGCTTTCTTAGAGCCTTTCTTGGGAGCGGACTTTGCTGGTTCAGGCATGATGACGCTGATAGTGACAGTGATTCTGCGAGAAAAGCTGGAATATTTATACAGCTCTCGAGCTGGTTCAGAAGCCTTCTCTTAAAGGGGATTGGACGCTAAACTTTGTGACGCTGATCTCATTGGTCAAAAAGAAGAGCGGCTGCTGGTCGAGAAGCCAATCATCTGCTTTCCCGCCCGAGCTTTGTTTCCTTTGTTACACTTCTTTTTGTTTCCCTCTCAAATATATTATTTTTGATTAACTAAAACACGTATAAAAAGAGTATAAACACAGCGGATCAGTATCGACAAATGAAGAAAATAACTGTTCCACTAAATTCGTTCACTTTGACAACTAGAAACCTAATGAAAACCGATCATCTTGAACTAGAGACACTCGATTTCACCCAGATTTCACGTATTTTTCACGTAGTTCGAAAGCAGCCTGCGCACGTTCAGTTGCAGACAGTGAAACACTGGTTCCTGGTATGGCTCACTTATTTCTATTTAATTCACGAGCTCTGCTTCCTAGAATTATTTTTGAATGTTATCGTTAACTTTCCCTTACATACAAACTGAGCTGGCTTTTCAGTTGGCTAGAAATATATGGACCTTAACTTTGTGTTTTATTTTATCGAACATAGACATCTTTAAAAACCTTGTTTGATTATTCTGTTGCTTATGTAACAAAATTTGTCTTGCGGGTGAAATCTCTACTACACCTATATCAAAATATCAATCTGATAACATCAGTTTAATAGTATTACATGAGCAACAAAAGTGCATGAACTCCTTTTTGTTGATAATATGAACAATATTTATTTCTTTATTTAAACAAGCTTTGTCAACTCAAACATATTAAAAAGCATCTGTGTTGAAATTGTTATCGTTATATAAGTCATTAGCATCTAAAACCAGATTTTTCAGATGTAAAATATTTATATGAACATAATTTTTTATAACAAACGTAGACATGTTTCAGGTTATTTTCAGTTAAGGAGCGCTCACATGGAAGGGGCTTCCTGGAACAGTGTCGTCGCCCCATTTAACAATCACAACATAGTTTCCTTTCTCCTTCACAGTGTAGGTGACATTGTACAGTTTGTTTCCCATGTGTTTAACCGCCACATCTTCACACGGTGTCCTGGGGCCATGGACACCAACCATTAGCATGTTTGAACCTGGAATATCAGAAATCTAGAGTTAGGTGCTGCACAGTTCTGCAAGCTGCAGCTAGAGGCGCTCTTTCTTCACCTGCTTGACTGCAGTCCACTGAAAAGCTGTTCTTCTCTCCCACAAACGCTTTCGAGAGGCCGGCACCATGGCATACAACCTTACTGGCGTCAGAGGTTGATATCGAGCTGGATGCAGAGCTGTAGGATCCAGCCATCTTGGAGCTTTTGGTAACAGTCTCCACAAGGACTGACGATGTTTCGTGCAAACTATGGCCTCCAGACAGACGCATGCCTACATTCAGAAACAAACACTGTGAAACACAATTTTAAGTTTTCCTTTCTGGTTTATAAAGTGCTGGGTATGGATTCAGTTTGGTTTTTCGACCACCAAAACTCTGACCTCTCACTGCCAAAATAATCGAAAAAAAAGAAAAAAAAAACGGCTGGTATTATAATACAAAAGCTGAAAACTGTAGGTGCAGAACTGTGTTAAGATCTTTCAATTCTCACATTTAGACACATCAAAAAATTGCAGCGTACCTGTAACCTTTGCTTTAAAAGGGCTGCCGACTATATGCTGTGGCCCGCCGTATTTGATGCATATAAGATAGTTCCCTGGTGCCATCGGTGTGTAGGAGATTTTATAGCCTTCTGGGCACTCATTGCAGTCCATTTTTGCCTTTGATGGACCGTCAATAGTGATGGATAAAGCTCCAGAACCAGCCTTGGACGTGTTTACCACAAACTCAGCTGGGACTCCTAGAAAACGTGTGGTTATATATAGATTACAAATTGTCGTCATAATAATTGAAACTGCAAGCAGCGATCAAAGGGCTTAGGCTCGTCAGGTGCCATCTACCCTCAGTGGCCAATATTTTATACCATTCACTATGATCAGTATTTTTTAGGCAATGTGTTCAAAATGAAACAAAGAGGAAAAAATATAATGTATCAACACAAGGTGGCGCACAATGGTTGAGAATAAAAAACGGCTCTGTTTTTTTTGTTTAATAATCTTGACAAATGAATGAAAGAATTAACTTATCAATGTTAATTGCTGTATTTCCTGTGGCCACCCAGTGGTGCTATAACCTATACTGTAGTTTGGGTTTGATACTGATTGGATAATAGCTGTGTCCCAATCCAGGTTCTAAAGCCTCCGGAGAGTCCTTCCTACCCAGCCTTTAAGACTACTGCTTGGGCGGATCCTCTGAAGGCTGCATAAACTCTTGGTAAACAGGATGCTCTTATTCTTCTTCTGTTGTTTTTGGCAGATTGCTTTATGGTGCTTTAGCGCCACCAGCTGGATCAGTAGTTTGGATCCTGAATTGAAATAATGAAATGTTCTTGTATTTAATATTTAATTAATAGTGTTCTTTAGGTGATTCTTTTATATTTATGTTTTGTATATAATATATTTGAAAGATCATTATAAGTTCGTTCGTTGCTTAATTTATTTTCTAGGGTTTAATTTTAATTGTTCTATTTCTTTTTTAATACAATACATTGTATTAAAACATGCTCTGTGTTTTTGTTTTGGTTGCATTAGTCACATTTCCCACATTTATTTTCTATTTTATGTTGTAATCTAAACCAGTGTGTTGTTCTAGCTTCATTCTGTTTTTATAAACTCCTTCGTCTGCTTCGAAAAACATAATGACATTCACCAATAATTAGTTAACATTTAGTTGGCGTTTTTTACAGGGTTTTGTGAAATAGCTTCCTGACGATTTTGGAAAAGCAATATTTATATTTAAGTCTTGAACCCTACACATGTGCGCCGAATTTCATTTGTTTGCAAAAACCAGTAGCGCACCATAAGCCGACACTTGTTGGGAGGCGCTCTTGAGCCGTTTTTTGAACCCCAAGCAGACAAACATTTTCACCAGTTTTGAAGTGTGTGCAAACTTCCGTGACTTACTTACTCTAGTTCTAACAACTACTAGTTATATATACTAGTTATAACCACGGGACATTACTGATCAATACCTGTGCGTCCTCCCTCTAGTCCTGAGCCATAAGCAGAAACCATTCCTGGGTCTCCGGAGCTTTCTGCTTCTCCGACACGCACTTTGAAGGGACTGCCTGGGATGTGGCTTCCACTGAACTTCACGTCAATAGAATGAATGCCGTTCTCACGTGGAATGAAGCGAATTGCATTTTTGTCTGTGGAAACAGGGAGTGCATTAGACTTTCAAAGCGTCTAGATTAGTTCCCAAAACTGCAAACTCACCACTGTCCAGTTCTGTGACGTAGCACTCCTCCACCACCCCCGAGGGCGCACGAACTTTAGCATCGATGACGCCTCTCGCCCCATTTCTCTGAACTGCAAACGAAGCTTCCTGGTTAACCTTTAAATCCTTCTCCTGCGGGTGAGAAGATAAATAAGTTTGATTGCCCATCTGCAGTCAATCAGATCTGTTTATAGCATCAGAACACTTAAGCCCTGCTTAGCAAATTAATAGCATGACCCTTTACAGACTTGGAGTTCAGTTACTTATCAAGGGCAAAAGTAATCCTTTCAGAAGTCTTAAAACAGAGCAGGCTATTCTAGGAAGCTTTTATTTCCCAGTTGCTGTAGATACCAGCACATGTTTGCAGCTATATTTTGAGTGGTAGAGGTTATTTGTGCGATGCCGTCACTACAGAGATCCAAACTTTTTTGTACTCTGTAAAAAAAAAGTCAGAAATTTTGAAGAGTGGCAGCTGCGATCACAGACTGACAGCACTCCATTTACCACAAACTCCTTCAACTTCCTGTCTCTGTTGTTATAACCCAGGTTTCGCCTGTTAATTCCCATCCTTTTGATTCAGGGTCTTGGGTTGATTTGTTAACTAGACAAGAAGAGATTGTCCAGAACAAGCGTATAGATAGTATAGATTGGAAACTAGGCCGGCAAAACAAGAAGCACACACTTTGGGACGATCACAGAAAACACAGGTCACCTTTAAAAGGTACCACACTTTCAGACACACAAACAGATTAAGAATAAAACACGCTAATATCCTAGAAACAGCTGTGAGGGAAGCTAACGTTAGCTTAATGAGTTAACCTGCACTCATTGTTCACTGCTTTTGCACCTCAAAATAAACATTAACGATGGCTGGTTGGTGGCATGATTGTCTAAACCAAATTTTTCCCCCTTTGACCTTTCTTTTATGAAAGTACTGAAGTCATCTGTTTAACTGTCATTCTCATATTCTTTGTTTCCCTCACTTGTGAACCAGACCCCAGGATGTCGTCTGGCCTTAAGTCTGTCGGGACTCATTCAGTGCTCTGTGACCGCAAACTGGATATCATCGGGGAGAGACTGACAGCTACGCAATGGATGTTGGATAAAATGGAGACCGGTGATGGACAGTAAAAATCTGTGCAAATTTACAGTTTTTGACCCAAAAGTGTTCAGTTTCAAACTAATACAGTGGTGGCTTCTTTGCTCAACTATTAAAAACGCAGGGACATTGACTATCAAACCTGAAGGCTTGTGACGGTAAGTCGACGGGCGTCATCAGACAATGTGGCAACCGGAACGATGAAGGGGCTGTCTGGGATGTGCTCATTGTTGAATTTGATGGAGATTTCGTAGTCACCTGAGAGGACAGTGATTACGAACATTCGAATTTCCAGTGTTTTCCTGAGTGTACAAGTAGTACGTTCTTGGTGAAACCTCACCAGGTTCCTGCACAGTATAGCTGACGCCACAAGATCCATCTTTCCTGTCTTCAAAGGAGATTTCTGCCTTGCTCGGTCCCTCAACAGCAATGGACAAACCACCGGCTCCAGCTTCTCTTGTCCAAATACTGAACTCGGCTGTGAATAGTGGTGCAAATCCAATGAAATCCATTGAAAATATCATTGGCACATGATCTAAAGTCTAAAAGAATACCTGGGACTTTTGCTACAGCTCTCTCCAAGCCTGTGCCTCCAGCCCGGACCTTATGAGATCCTCCTTCACCAAGGGGTCCAACGGTAAACTGAAAGGGGCTTCCAGGAACATGCTCGCCTCTGTATTTGACATTGACTGTGTGAGGTCCCATTTCAGAAGGTACGAAGCGGACCCTGTAGGTGCTGTTCCCGCTCTCAACGATCTCAGCATCTGCTACAACTCCACCAGGGCTGGTCACCTGGGCTGTCATTCCCTGAGTGCCTGTATCTCCTGGAAGTGGAAAAAGCAATGATGGCGGTGAGCTCCTACAGGCAAAAGTCTGCGTACATTTAGAGCAGCTGGCCCTTACCTTCTTGGCGCATTGCACCAAAGCTGCCCAGGCGCTCTCTACCAAGAAAGGAGCCAAAAACATCCCTGAAAGGATCACCACCGAGCTGAGTGCTCTCTTCCACATGGACTTCCCGCTTGGTCTCACCACCATGTGTCTTGCTGATTTCGGTTCGCTCTGTGCGGGTGTAAGTGTGGCTGCTGCGTGTGAAAGTACGAGTCAAACGCTCTTGTGCCGACACCATCTGAAACCAATTTCCTTTGTAAAAACAAACCAGAAGATGTCATAATCGTGGTCGTTTCCAGACACCCTTCCCAGTGTTGGTATCGATTTGCAGGTGTTTGCTTTTACCTGGAATTTTAAGGTTCAAGTCGCATTCGCTGCCTATTGAAGCAACCGAGGCGGCTTGCCTTTTCCTTGTGATGGTCTCCTTCAACCTTCCTTCTCCTTTCACCCTCACTGCAAAAGGACTTCCTAGAGTGAAGCAGGCCAACAGGTCGTTAGAAATCTCCATCATGTACTACATTCTCATAGACAAGTAGTCTAGAAATGCTGGAAAACCGACCTGGTATGTGTTTGTCTGCAAACTTGATGTTGATGATGTAGTTGCCTGGTTCAGTGGGGCAATATCTCACTTTGCATGTGCCATCTTCAACATCTTCACAGTTGATATCTACCTTACTTGGACCTTCGATTGACAAACCAAGTCCTCCGTATCCTATAAAGATAAAGTCATGTGGAATCCTCAAACTTTTGTGTAGCAAACCAACACCAGAAAACTGCTGAGACTAGAAGACTTCATTCTGTTGGAGCCCAAAAGCTTCCAAATAACCAGCATTTCTGAACTTACCAGCATTTCTGGTGTCCACGAAGAACTCGGCCACTTCAAAAGTCTGAGCTTCAACTAGACCTTTTCCGAAAGCCTTGACCCTGCTGGCTTCCCCGATTTCAGATGGCCCGACCCTAATCTTAAAGGGGCTGTTGTTGACATGCTTTCCACTTTTTCTTACGCTAACCTCGTGCTCTCCCACTTCCTTCGGGGTAAACGAGAGACCTGGGGAGGTGAGGGATGCAGAAATTAATCAATGCCAGGCGAGAACATGACTAGTGAAAGGCGTCTGGTGTTTACCGATGTGTTGGTTGGGCAGCCTCTTGAGGAGGCAGGGTTCCTCCTTTCCTGATGGAGCTTTGATGCTAGCGGTCAGATAGCTTAGGTCTGTTTCTGTGATCTTTAGCGAGACGTCTGCTGACGTGCCAACATTCAGCTGAGATCGTCTGAGGGAGTCATCACCTACGTGAGACAGAGATGTGCTTTGTTCAGACTTTTTCATTTCTTACAGTTTTTACCACACAATTCTTGTTTCTCTACATGATTTAATGAGCTCACCAGTAATCTTAGCTGTGAAGGGGCTGCCAGGGATGTGGCTATTGTCAAACTTCACAATGATGTTGTAATCTCCAGGGGCTGTGGGCAAGTAGGACACCGTGCAGGTGCCATCTTTGTTGTCCTTGCAGCTGATTTCAGCTTTAGAGGGACCCTCAACAGCAAGAGACAAACCCCCTGTAAAACAAAAAACGTACCATTTACCTCTCCATTTACACAAATGCACATATTATGGCGGGTTTTGTGCCCCTTTTGTACCTTGTCCAGCGTTTTTGGTAACAACAGTGAAAGTGGCAGGTTTGTTGACCATCCCATGGCACAGACCAGCTCCATACGCCGTCACCATTCCACTGTTGATGGCATCCACGTAGAACTGCAAAGGACTTCCTGTGAAATTCACAACACTAGCAATTAGGTTTGATTCTTCATGAGGTTTGTTTGTATAACAGAGAAGGAATGGGGACATGCCACTCTTCCAACTATCCCATGCCCATATAAGCTGCTTTCTCTCTCCCTTAACCACACAAGGGAGGCGCATCCGAGTAGTACAGCTAGCCATGTACGTTTATAGTCTGCTCACTAACATAAGGTACATCCTGATGCCGAACTATTGAAAATCACAGTGGAGTCACACCTGGGATGTGGTTCCCATCGTACTTGATGTCCATTTCGTGCAAGCCTCTCTCGGTCGGCTGAAATTGCACCGTGACTGTTCCATCTTTATTGTCCCGGATGAACGGACGGGCATTCTTCCCAGAAGGCATGCGTACCTCTCCTGTAAACAAAACAAGCATTGGACAGATCCAATAGGAACTATTTAGAAAGTCACTTGATATCAAGAGCTTACCACTGAGCTCTCCTTGCTGAACGGTGAATGGAATGACTAAGTTCAGGGGCTGAAACGTGGGCTTTTTCTCCTCTCTTGGAGCCACTGGCTGATCTGTTGCCTGCAATAGTAATGTGAGGTTTAAAGCAAGGAGTGTTACTTGTGCTCCATTGAACATCAGCTTTAAAAGGTCACTTGTACGGAGCCTCGTGACGCACTGAACTTATTTTGCCTGATCACTGTTCCAAATAAGTCTTTAAATGTGCCTTAAACATGTACATAGTGTTTAAAAGCTTTCTCCAGTTCACTAGAGGGGGTCATGCTTGCTATGATGCGCTGAACACGGAATTAATTGTGCAAGTAGTGTATAGATCCACCATGGATCCATAGTTGCATTACTTACCACAACCTGAAAGGGGCTTTTAGGAATGTGTTGCCCTCCGAAGCGGATCGTGATGACATATTTTCCCGGTTCAGGAGCAGTATAATAGATATCGAAGGTGCCGTCTGGATTTTCATTAACATCCATGTCGAGCTCCATGCCAGTAGGTGTCAGAACTGTGCACGTCACTTTCCCTTTCCCGGCAGTCTTGGCATCCACAGTGATGACCGTCTCTTCAGACATTTTAATATTGGGTCCAAGGCTTTCTGCTCAAACAACAACTTTGTTAAAAATGGAACTCTTACAATATTTCTGTTGGAGTTTGTAATTCCTTACCAACTCCGTGTCCTCCGATAGACACTAAAAACGAGAAAGCAAACAAATGAAGTAAAGCAGCACAAATATATCTCGACAATTTCCTCTCAGCTACTCACCGGTGAGAAGACACTTGCTGGCGTCTCCCGTGGGAACAGCTTTGATGTTGTAAGGGGAAAAAGGAATGTTATCTCCGCCGTATTTGATGGTTATGGTGTAGTGTCCCGTCATGTCTGGCACGTAAGACACCGTGTAGGTTCCATCCCGGTTGTCTTGGATGCTGGCCTTTTTTGGTTTTCCTTCCGGATCCTGAATCAAACACATGGTTCAGATTCACTGCTTTGGTGATGGAAAGATTGGTTGTTTGTGAGAGAGAGAGAGAGCTCACAAGGATCTGAACAGTCAGAAGTCCTTTTCCAGCATCCCGAGCATCGATGGTGAACTCCACCGGGAGACTGGCGAGAACCCCTGTGGTGTCTAAACCAGGTCCGCTAGCTCGTACCTTGCTAGCATCATGTGAAGGAGTGGAATTGACTTTGAATGGGCTGTTTGCAGACACGTTGGAGAGAAGAGGGTAGTGTTATGGTAATGAGGTAAACACTTGGGTAAAACCGGACTATAGGCCCCCTCACCTGGCAGGTACTTCCTGGTTGGCGTATTTAACCGACACCGTGTGAGGACCCTCCTGTGCTGGCGTGTAGCTGACACTGTGTGTTCCATCCCGGTTGTTTTTCACAACCACAGGCTCCAGGTTTCCTGAAAGATGGGTTGTGTCCAAAATGAAACAACGGCAAAACCACTTTCATCACCATCCAAGTCTAAAATTATAATATTTACATCAGTACGAAACACAAATTTCCAAAAATCTATAATATTACAGTATTTAGCTTCAAAATTTAATCAAATCGAAGTTCCAAGTTAAGCTGTTCCCAAAGACCAGGTTTGCTCAGATTTAAAAACGTTTTGGATTTTCTTTCACCCGTTTCTATTATTTAAAAGTGTTTGAATTTTCATGTTTTCCCAGTGTTTGTGTATTTGAAACCCAGTTCTTCCCAAGCTAATTGGTTCCTGTAAATCCCTCTTAGGAGTGAATGCTGAAGAACTGGCAACCCGTCTATCACAAGTGCTCTGAAGATGCTGACGGATTAAGCAGGTAAACAATGCACTGGGTTGGATTGTAAAAACAAAAGGTAGCACAGAGAGATAATGAAGATATCTGATATTTTCACATATGGGCGTGGAAATCTGAGTTGGATTGCTTTGGGCTGCAGACTGAACGTAGAGTTTGACTGTAAAGCGTCTTTGGTGTATGTACAATATTGAGGATTGTGTACCTTTCGGTCCATAAAGCTGCACTTCAAGAGGAGCCTGTCCTGCTTTGCTGCAGTCCACAGTGAACGCTTGAGGAACATGTGCAGCAACTTTGTTTGCGAGACCTGGACCTGAGCACTTCACCTTGCTGACATCCACCACGTCCTTAACCTGCACTCGAAATGGACTTCCTGTGAGGAATGAAGTAGAGTAGGGCAGTTGAGCTTCAAGTTGTTGCATTCATAAAGTGTCCACAGAGATTAAAACGTACCAGGGATGGCCTGGCCTCCGTAGGTAATGTTGATATCGTAGTCCCCGGCGGTGAAAGGCATGTATTCAACACTGCAGCTGCCATCTTTGTTGTCCTTGCAAAGCATTTTGGCTTCGGAAGCTCCCTCGATGGTCAGACCCAGACCAGCCGTCCCAGCGCCCCTTTACACGAGAAACACGAGATGGATTCACTCGATTGATTCTCACCTGTGTTGGTGTTCAGTAGGATGTTTGCAAACCTCGTCTCAACTGTGAAGCAGTTGGGTTTGTTCACTATCCCACCCTCCAGACCCGGACCGTAAGCTCGAACTCGTGTCGGGTCACAACCTTCCACAACCGAAACCTTAAATGGGCTTTTAGGAACAGCAACATCTTCGTATAGAACCTCGATCAAGTGCAATCCTGCAAAAGTCAAAGGGTCTGTTCATTTACTGCAACCTCGTGATTTTTACACATTTACTGCTTTTTAAAAATTTATTTAACTGATCTTATAGTTTAGTCAGTTTGTGTTGTCAGACTGTAGCTCTGCTTCAGCGGGAGAGCCTGCAGCTGCTGCTGGGATTAATGCGGGCTGCGTTTCAATATTTAGTGTCTCATTTGCTATTTATAACCTCTCTCTGCATCTGTTACACCGTCCTTTTACATTCTGAGTCTTACATTGGGAAACGATTTGTCCACTGTAAAAATATAAAGCATATTATTCTTGCCCATTTTTTATTCTAACACATTTAGCGCACACTCACCGGCCACTTTATTAGGTACACCTTGCTAGTACCAGTTTGGACCTCTGTGTTAATTCAATTGAATTTTAATAAAATACTCTGATAAAGTCTGTCAAATTGCTCCACCTTTTTCTTATCTTAATTTTCATTTAACATTGTCTTAAAAAGTTTTATATTCACAACTTAGAAACCTGTAGACAATCATGTTACAGATGTTCTAATAAGTTTGCCCATTTTCTAATTTGTTGGCCATTTTTTTTAGAAAATATAAACGATAACACAAAAGCATTTTTGTTAGTGGTCGGGGGGAAGCCGATTATAGTCAAACAACTGTGTTACTCTTTTTACATCATAATAACAAAAACTAAAGGTATCCATCCTCACCTCGACCTTGGAATCAATGTTTAGCTTTTTGTTTAGAAGAATAGTCTTCTTTACCAATGAAAGATAAAGAACCTCATCAACAACTACCTCAAGAGACTTGATGTTAAAGGGGGGCATACACAATATTAAGAGCTGGTGTGTAAACTTTTAATCTTTTGACTTTTCTTTTTACACACTATTTTCACTCAAAGTTGTTGTGATATCTTTTCTGAAATGGCCAGGAACTCAAAGATTTTGTAAACTAATGGGCACAGCTGTACATGTAAAATAACTTTTTTTGAACTTTTTCAAATCATAGAAAATTGTGGAATGTACGCACCATCTTCGAAAGCTGTATATTCCACTCTGTATGTGCCATCACCCTTATCAGTGATAAAAGCGTCGGTGTTTGCTCCTGATGGATTAATTATACGGATATTAACATTGCTGCCTCCTTTGGTCTTTGTATTCGTCCGTGCATCCACAATAAAGTGTGTCGTCACCTCCCTGAGGACGCCTGGGATGCACAAATAAAAACAACGTAAATAATTTTAGTGTCTAAAACAAATATTCGTGAACTCCTTACCTTTCGGCTCAACTCCTGGTCCATAGACTTTAATTCTACTCGTGTCAACAGACGGCTCCACCTGCACATTTATGGGGCTCTTGGGCACCTGCTGCCCTCCATATTTAATGGTTATGGTATGCGCTCCGTGAAACAGAGGAGTGTACGTGACCGAAAATGTTCCATCGCTGTTCTTTTCGATGCAAACTTGAGCTTGAGCTCCGGAATCCGATACAATCTCAATGGTGAGCTCGGCCTCTCCGGCTCTGCTGCAGTCCACGGTGAAAGAGGCAACCTCACCAGCTTTAGCCCTTTCCAGGCCAGGGCCGCTCAATGTAACTTTTCCAGCATCCAGAGCTGGGGCGACGACCGCTTTGAACGGGGAGCCAGTGATGTGAGCTTCCCCGAAGAGGATGTTGATGTTGTAGTCTCCTGCCTCTGTGGGCAGGTAGAGCACAGAGCAGGTGCCATCGCCGTTATCCTGGCATTCGATCTTAGCTTCACAGGGGCCTTCCAGTGTCAGCCCCAGACCACCAGCTCCGGCGCCCTTTGTGTCGATGGTAAACTGTGCTGGCTGGCCCACAACTCCACCCTTGAGTCCTGGTCCATAAGCACGAACCTACAAAAACAGTTACAGCTCATGAATCAGGCAAACCCAACGGAAACAGATCTTGGGATGTCTTTCTGACCTTGGAGGGGTCCGCGGGCATGAGTGCCTCCACAGAGAAGGGACTTTCAGGAATAGGATTCCCATCATAACTGATGTCAACCTTGTAAAGACCCTCCTCTGGCGGGATGTATTTCACAGTGGTTTCCTCTTTGGTTTTATCTGATTCCAGTTTGCAAGGAATCGGTCTTCCGGAGGGTGAAGATATGCCCACTTGTACCTTACCCTGTCCACCAGCGCCTTTTGTGCTGATGCTGAACTCCTGGTCCCTTCCGACTTCCACCTCTGCAGCGGACACAGAATCATGGATGTATTGCCAGGAAATGGTTTGCAAATGTTTAGCCTCAACATCAGAGTTGCCAGCTTCTCAGTAAGAAGAGTTGCTATTGGCTCACCTAAGAGTTATGCGCATTGCCTTTATAAAGACCATGCATCAAGAATTTTCCCAACGCCAAAGAACTAAATAAAGTATTGTTCTACATACAAGGGAATATAAAAAGGTCTAATTACCATAAAAGTAGCTTCAACTTAAGATCTGTGATTTTGATCTAGACATCACCATTTTTGTAACAAATAATTTTTTTAATTATTTAAAAACTGGAGTACTCCACAAGATATCTTTGATTTTCCAGTATTCCTTGTTTTTATTATCGAAAGCAACAATCTAACATTCATTTTCTCTACCTCCTGAGAACGATGTGAGCTCAAGATGGTGAGTTTACATCGGAAGAAGGTCATCGCTAGAAGAGCTTGAAGTTGTTAAAAGTCTCTAAGATTCCCAGAAAAAGATTTGAATTGTCACTAATTGCTAGATTTGAAGCTAATCACAAAAGGATCTGCATTTTGTGAATCTGCAGAACAGCTAAATAGATTTCAAAATTCATATAATCTCTATGCGAGTGTTCCTTTAAATCAGTCGTGTTGAAGCTAAAAGCAGGATTTTAATACATAATAGAGTTAAAGCGCTTACTTTCATCAAGCCCCTGAACCTTCACTTTGCCCAGATCAAGAGACGCGGCAACGTTGACTTTGAAAGGGCATTTGGGGATTGGATCTCCACCATGCGTGACCATGATGGCCATCTCACCCTGAAGAATGGAATCATTAATATTTCTTTCAAATCAAATGATAATGAAACTGACGCTGGTGAGCCCGGACCTGATGAAGCGCGGTGTACTTCACGGTGTAGGAGTAGTCATGGTTATCAATGATCTCGAAGTCTTTCACCGCGTTTCCTTTGGCGGTGCTTTTGAAGTGCACCTCCGGTTTGGCCTTTCCCGCTCCCTTCGTGAAGATGGTGAAGTGGGTTGGAGTTTCCACCTGAACCCCTGTGAAGCAGAGCTGTCAGCACAAGAATGCTTTCCTGGAGATCTAGCGGTGATCCGTACACGCACCGCTCTTGTTGAGTCCAGGACCTTCCGCTCGCACTTTCCCAGCATCATGAGAGGGATCCACCTTGACTTTGAATGGGCTGCTGGGAATTTCCTGTCAATCAAAAACAGTTCTCTTTGCATCGGTCTGGATTAATGAGATGATGAAGAAGTTTGGGTTGAGTGTTACCTGATCTGCGAAGAGAACCATAATGGTGTAGCGGCCAGGCCCCGGGGGGGTGTACTTGACCGTGAAGGTGTCATTGTCATTTTTGATGATGTCAAAGTCTATGTCCGCCTCTGCTGGACCCACCACTCCAGGGGCGCACTTGATCCCAATGCTTACATCACCTAAAAGAGGGGTTTTTAGTAAGAGATGATGAAGAACCTCATCCACAACCCCTCCAAGAGACTTTTGATGTTAAAGAGGGGAACACAAAATATTGAGAGAAAAGTATGAAGAACTTTTGATCAGCGATATCACTTCTGTTGTCATTCTGATTTAAAAAGAGTAACATAGTTGTTGGACAATAAATGGCTTCACCCAACCACAATCTATCAGTGGGGAAATGCTTTCATGTTCTTCATATTTTCAGAAAAATGGCAAATTTCCAGGGTAAGCAAACTTATGAGCACAGTTTAATGCTGTCAATCCTCGTTGTAAAGGGCTAAGGTGTAAGTGAAGGGTTGGTTCATATACAGGTTCAGTGTTTTGTACAATCTATAAAATAACCTTGTCCAGCTTCGCTGCAGTCAACGGTGAAGTATGTGGGCTCGTTCGACTTTAGGCCAGTTTTCTCAACTCCAGGACCATAGACCTTGACTTTTTCAGGGTGACAACCTTCCCCAACAAGAACCTTTCACAACAAACAGCGTTATTGTGGTGGGCATTAATTTCCGTTCATGAGTTCAGTTCAGACATCAAATCAAACACTCACTCTAAAGGGACTTTTGGGTACGTTGACGTCCCCCCAGGTGATTATAATGGTGTGTTTCACCGGCTTATTGGGAACATACATGCACACAAAAGAGCCATCTCCCTTATCAGTGATCTGAATGTCTATCACACAGCCATCAGCATCCTGGAAGAAAAGCCGTTTGTTTAATCAAATTATCGAAAATTCATTCAGTTTTGTTCAATGGGATGTTCTGTACGACCGCAGGTCAACCAGTGTTGTCACGTCAATTCTGGACATCAGAATAAAAGTCCTGGGGAGTGTTTGTCTCAATATAAAGATCACTAAGCCATTGGTTGTTGATTCAATAATTAAATTAGTGATTTATATTCAGAAATAATTAAATAATCAAAATTGTATTTGGTTAACAAGCCTTTAGAGTGATAAATGGATCACTATCAAACTTAAAACTTAATTTTTTTTAACAACATTTTTTTGTAATATAAGAATCCCATTTAGATGTAGATTATATAAATCTTTAAAGATCATATTAGACCAAGGCCCCATCACACTCATAAATGTTAAATAATCATTAACTAAAATGTAAAACCACATTAATTTATTCATACGTTTTGAGAGTGACCATTTATTCCCAAATGAAATTACAAAAGTTCTGCAGAACTCTGCGACCCAATACTTGGGGAAACTTGAACGATAAATACAATAATTAATAAATAAATAACTTAATAAGCAATTTGTATTCTTATTAACCTAACTGGCCTAATGATCGTAATATTAAAGCACACACCCCGGGGACTTTTATTTTGTCAGAATTATTTAATTAGAATTAAATTCCTAGTAAACCTGCATTTTTAAATTTTATTTATTTCTACTTACCTGAGCATAGATCTTCAGAGTTCCCTTTCCTGCGTCTCGAACATCGACCGTGAACTGCGTTTGTTTGCTGACTGTAACCCCTACGGGCTCCAGCCCTGGCCCAAACGCTTTGACCTGCAAGTGAACCCTATGCGTCAGAAACCTCAACAGATCGTTGTTCAGCCCTGCATACTTTCTCGTGGTAAACACCTTCTCAGGGAAGACGTCATTGGATGCTGGAAGGATGTGGGCCATGAAGGGGCTGTCTTTAATATCTTCGTCGTCACAGATGACGTGAACAGCGTAATCTCCAGGTTCTGTCGGCCAGTAGCGTACGTCACAGGAACCATCCCCTTTATCGTCGCACTCTATCTTTGCTTGGGAGGGGCCCTCGATGGAAAACCCTGTGTGGATGAAACCAATTGAATCACTACAGAAGAATCCAGGAATAGTTTTCCAGAGGTGAAACTAAAGCTGTAAGAAATACCTAGAGTTCCCACTTCAGTCCCAATCGCCTCAACAATAAAGTCAGCTGACTTCCCAACCATTCCCGTCTTCAAACCAGGACCCCAGGCTCGCACCTTTTGAGGTCCGGCTTCCACGCTGACCTCCACTTCGAAGGGACTAGGACACATTACACAGATTGTTGAGATTCCGAGAAACGTTAAATGCTGCTTGTAGCACATCTTCTAGTTGCACTGAGCCTTCACCTGCGCTGGATTGGTTGACCTCCCCATGTGATGTTTACCACATGTTTCCCAGGCTTCAGGGGGTGATAGTCACACTTGAACACACCGTCCCCGACATCGAGCATTTTCACCGGCACATCCACTCCTCCTGCAAACACATGCATGCCATCCTCAGAAAATCCTACACCAAGAGTTGAAGTCCTGTTCTTGCTCAGTTTTGAACAAAAGTTAGAGTTGAAGTTACATTCATCTACCAACTGTGGTGGTCCAAATTTGGAGTAAAACAAAAAAAAATACTTTGGTTCAGAACTCACCTGGGCCTTTCACAGAGACGATCAGCTCTCCAGTTCCTGCTCCTTTGGTGAAAACTGTGAAATCTGCCACTTCCTTGACCCGAACGCCTTTCGGCTGCAATCCCCTGCCGGTCGCACGACAGGCGTTGGCGTTGCTAGCTAATGATGAAACAACAACAAAGCAAACCAGCTATAAACTGCTCTAAAATATTGCAATGCAGAGGCTGAGGTGCTGTTAGTGACGTAAACAAATGCAGACTGCATAAGAGCAAGGCAGAACCAAGCAATGCTTCGATGTTAAGATCTGAAGACACATCTTCAGAATGGACCTGTACATTCCTTCCAAAAATGTCTTTGAAAAAACGTTAAACATAAAAGCGTCAATAATTCAAACACTAGACAGAACTTGAACAATGACTCGTCTTTATCGGAAATATCAGAAATATTCAATTGTTTTCTGAACATTGGTTTCAAAGTTGGCGAATTGAGGCATGTTTCAAATCAAGCTGTAGCTGAGCGCTGGCAAACGGTCGATCCAGCAAACGGACGAAGCACAGAGCAATGCCGGCGCACCTTTCTTTTTCTGAGGGAGACCCTGCTTTGGAGCTGCAGTTGGTTTAAGTTGAGCTACAAAATAAACATTGTGTTTTTGAAGTGTATACCTCCTCATAAACATTTTTAAATTTCCAATATGGCTAACTTAGAGGTTTGTGTTGAATAAAACAAAAACACGATTAGATTCTTACCCTCGGAGATGAGGACTTTAAACGGGCTGTTGGGTATGGGCTGCCCGCCGAAGGTCACGTGGACGGTGTGTGGCCCCTCAAGCAAGGGTTTGTAGGTGCAGCGGAAGATGTTGTCGCCCTTATTTTCTAGAATAACATCCACCGTGTTGTTTTTATTCTGAGGGTCAACGATGACCACGGTGACATCACCGTCCCCAGCTCCTGAATGAACGATGCAGAAGTGTGAGCGCACGTCATTCAGGAAATAAAACCTCACGCACACCTCTGGTTTCCTCTCACCTGCTGTGTAGATGTCGAAATACGTAGGTTTGTGGGCTACGTTACCCACTGGATCCAACCCTGGACCTCGCGCCTGGACTTTGCTTGGATCGCCCTGTGCCTTCGCAACATTCACCAAGAATGGGCTTTTATCGATGTCTTGTCCAGCAAAGAGCACTTTCACCTGTTGGATTTGAGAATCAATGAACCCTCAAAGGAATCCGTGTATGTCCTGGACGCACCTGTGTTCCTCACACACCTTGTGGGGTCCTTCGACTTTAGGCACATAGTTGACGGTGAAGGTCCTCTTCTTGTCATTGTTTGGGACAACTTTAGCCTGTCGATATTGGATGGATCATTGTTTACACGACAGCTGAATGTATTGCTTTCTCTCTAGAACATATCTGGAAGTTCTCACCTCTTCTGTGTGACCCTCAGGGTCTTCCACGTACACAAGCACTTCACCAAGTCCTGCCTCCAGAGTTTCAACGGTAAAAATCGCTGGTTTCAAAACCTTGTTCCCCTGAGGCTCGATTCCTGAACAAGCATTAATCAATCAGCCGAGGAAGCACTGACTCCATTAATTAAAATAAATCCTCTATTTCTCTTTTTAACCTTTTAAACTTAAAAAGAAAAACAGTTGATGTTTCAATATTCGATAAAAAAATGAATGACAAGCTTGCTTTGCTTTATATTTGAGATTTTGATCTTAACATGATCATGAAGTTTATCAACATTTATTGTAAGAGACCATTAAAAGCTCGATCAACGTTATAGTGGGATAGTGGTACATCCCAAGCTGCAGGGGGCAATATTGCTTGTTTGATAATGGTAAGAGGAAGTAGTGAAATCACATGACTTAAAGCACATGGTCTAAAGGCCCTCCATCAGATGAGAAGTGTTTGTTGTGTGATCATGTTCAGATTAAAATACAAACCTTTAGCATCCAGCTGGAATGGGCACAAGGTAACCATGAGTTGCTCTACTTTGTTTCTAAGTCTAATATCTGTGGTATTTGTAATTTTGCTGATCTGTTTTATTGTTGCTAGTATGTGTGTCAATATTATTGAGGCTTTTGTGTAGATTTACATTTTATATGGTGAAAGGATATGCACACTGTTGTGATTATATGTTGGTTTGTTTGCTTGTTTTTTATCTAGCTCTTAAGGTGTTTGGAAAAAATAAACTTGAGAAAACATCAGTCCAGAGAATTCCTTCTTTATGTTCAGCTGGGAATGCTACATTTATAAAAAGCACAGCTTCCGTTGCTTTATTTTCTGGTAGAGTTGGCACCAAGTATAATACAGCGGACCGAAGCTGGCCACGTTGAGTCTAGTATTTATATAAAATGTCTAAACAAACAAAATAGACATAAGCTTAGATTTTTCTTTAGGGACCTTTTGAACTCCCAAAGTATTTTTATCTTTAAAGACAGCAGCTCTTGAAATAAGAGCCTCTGTTTGCTCACCTGGTCCATAGGCCTTGGCTTTTTTGGGGTACAGTTGCTTGGGCTTGACAGGTGAGCCGGGCTTCAGTTTAGCTTTTGGAAACTGTGAGAGGTATGTCATCACCGAATGCTCGTCCACATCCGGATCCACAATTTCCTCTGGAGCGATCACCTGAGGATGAAACAACAAACTCGATCTCATTCAAAAAAACTCCACAAGGCTAATGAAAGTTAGCATAGTTAGCACAGTTCTAAAGTGGCCACGCCCTCCCATCACTGCCGTGTCGTTTCTTCCATCACACGTCGGTGTCAGTCTCTTCAGATTCTATATTTATGCCCATGGCTCTGAGCTTTAAGAGCTAAGGGCAGGATTCACCAGGACTCCTCCCGAAGCCCCTCAGCAGGCCGCAGGGAATTCAGTCCCAAGAATTTATGACACACATCCAACACCATCCCAAGAATCTCACACTTATCACATGAGAATAATAGGGCAGGACCACCAGAGTGTTAAAGTGCTGAACCACACAAACCCTGAGTCAGGTCGAGCGGAAGACCCTGTTTACAGCTGGTTAAACCAACTGTGCCCAGAGCACGAACCATCAGCTGTGTACATGTAGTCTAGTGCAGTCCGTCAAGATCAGTGTTTCAGATCGTAAGGGGCGGGTAATCAGATCCAGGACGTATTAGAAATGGGTTTTTGTTACTATCCGGCTGCTTTTTCTGCTCTACCGTTTGCTCGGAATGATTCTTTTTTTAATGCCATGGTAGGATTTCTGATTGCTATGGAGGAGTCAGTGCAGCATACAAAGTTACCAATGCCAATATGACTAATATAAACCAACCTTGATGCATCTATTAATTGCCTCAGCTAAGATGGTGGTTGCTATAGCGAACAGTCGGTTGCTATGGACGGATCAGTGACATAATGCAATGTGTTAATCATTTATAAAAGCTGACATAGAGTTCAGAAAAGTTTGCTGCTAGGGTAAAAAGTTTGGTCCTATTCCTTCCATTATTGGTCTAATAAACCCAATAGTCTTTCATACACCAAAATGTGATGAAGTTATTTTAGACTAAATCCAAACACTAAAGGTTAAAGCGAGGTGTCATCTATCGCCGCTGAGCACTTGAAAATTGAAATGGAGTATAACATCTGTGATGTGATTGTTCACCTGTGGCACCCCGAGCCAGTCATCGGCCTGCTGCATGGCTTCTCGAGCGTTGGCCACTGGCTGGTTAGGGTCCCATGCGTGCCAGTCTGGGCAGAGACCTACCCGGAGACACATTAGCATGAGTGAGTCTCTGTTTGTGAAGTTTAAAGCATTGGTTTGAATTATAGCTTTCTGTAAACCTAGCAGCAGGTTAAGAAAGTGTTTATAAAAGTGTCTTGAGAAACACCTCGTATACTAAATATAGGATGACAATAGCAATGTCCTGCTTTGTCACGAGGCAGCAGCACCGTGTATGGTCAGGACTGTCCCGTGGGGACTGCTTCATATCAGCTTCACTGAAGTAAACACTTCACTTCTCTCCTGGTTTAATCTCCATGTGAGGAAAGCTCTCTTACTGCTGCTAGGTCTTAGAAACATGGGGAAACACAGGTCTGGCAGCACCCTCATACCAGGGGCACAGTTGTCCACCAGGGCTCCGAGAGCCTTGCCATCCCTCCAGTCCTTGTTGAAGTTGTTGATGGGCAACTCCGGGACTTTGTTCTGAATCCAGCCCAGCAATCTCTGTTTGGGAGTGAGTTTCTTAACCTCTTCGTCATCCTCATCATCCCACATGGGCATGGAGATGGAGTAGTGGAGGATGAGCGTCCAGATGAGGCCCAGAATCAGCTTCAGGTTCCCATCTACGATGGCTTTGCTGTCTGTAGAGGTCAAAGGCAAGAAGATATGTGTAACTTCTAGATTTCAGGATCTTTTCAAATGTATAAATAAATGGAATGCCATCATTTCACTTCGGCAAATGCCGCTAATGTTTGTACAGCTGTGAACCGTAAAGTTAGAGTTAAAATTTAAAGTAAAAATGCCCCATAAACTCAGCGGGTGCATTCACACTCCAGTTTTGAAAAACCTGGGGAAAGGGGCGTGGTCAGTCATGAAGGTAACGGGATCTGCACAAAGCAGACATCTATTAACCCCGGCTCATTTTCTACCACCATCACTGACTGAAAGAGTTTGTGCTTCAGAGAGCAGTGTAGAAATGGAGGATCGCTCAGATGCTTCTCAACATTACAGTTTCTAAAGATCATTGTTAACAGCGGGAGCACAATACAACAACTGCAGATATTTATTACTGGATCTTAATACATCATCAGCTACTCGTGTCTGGTACGAGACCATAGCTACACGTGGATTCAAATCTTATGCATAGTCAACAATTTGAGAAAAGCTATTTTAAAAAGGGATCCAGTGTTTTTCGTACAAGAGAAAAAACGTTTCAACATCATGAAAGCTCTCAGTGATTGGACAGTTTGTCATGAATATTAACAGGCCAGTTCATGATGAACTCACAGAGCTGACGTCACCGCAAGGATACTTTGATAAATTCATTAAAGCTAATTAATACAATGTAAAATGCATACTTCACAATTAAGACAAGTAATATTTTAATGAAATGCCGCAGTGTCATGGAAACACCATCCTTGCTAGGGATATATACAACCAAGTTCCAAAGCTGTAGCTGAAGTTAGAGATAAACTGAATATAAAGAATAACAAGTTCATTGTAGCACCAGCAGCTTATTATAGAGTATGTCTATCCAAACCTGACCTTTCCCCAAGAATCAATCTCTAGCCTATAAAGATATTTTCCATTTCACTGACACCATTTGTACACAGTGCTGAAATACTTTGACCCGACACCTCGTCGCTGAAGGAAAGAAAGGACTGCTGATAGTCTGTGAGCCGGGCTTTTCTCTGAGGTTTTGTGGCATTTAAATACTGTCAAGTAATGCAATTAGATAATGTGTGCAATTAGATTTTTTTTAGATATAGTAAAAGTGTTTACTTTTGCCTTATTTAACATTTATAAAACTTCAAGGGGCACCCCATCCGTCTATCAGTCGAGCGCTTTTGTTGCTAGGCTAAGCAGAGTTTCAGAAAGATAAATATAAAATATAAAGTTTTTTTTAAGAGCTTTGGCCTCTCAGCCATCTAGTTTATAACCAAGATACTTTTACAATAAAGTAAATAATCCTGATAATTGCTCTCACTGACATTTTTCCTGTGACATTTAACTTTTTTAATTATTTTTATTATTGTAAATAAATGCTTACAGACCCATTCGTTCACAATGCTGACATTTTAGCGAGCTTTAGCAAGAATAAAATGTTCATTTGCAAGTTTGCAACTGCAGGTTCTGTGTTTAGCACGTTCTCTTAGTTTAAACATTTACCTAAATTCAGCACATTGAAATATTTTATTTTGTACATCAATTCTACATTATGATTGTGTTTAAGATTAGTATAGTAAAAAAACAGGCAAATAAAAACCTAAAAAACAGTAGGTTTTTAAAACATACTGCCGTTTACAATAATAAATGTTATCTGAAAAACTCTTTTCAAAACATGTCACAAATTCTATTGCAGTTGAAACGGAGTGTGTTAAACCGGTCAGTGGGACTGAAATATAATTTTTGGAGCTCATACTTGTAGGGTCACCTCACTCTATTATTTTTTTAATCCACTTTGTAGTTTAAAGTCAACTTGCAGTAGTTGTGAAATTATTTCAGAGTCAAGAATATAGTTATTTCAACATAAAATGGATTTTAAACTTGTTCCCATACATTAGATTCCAGACACCATTTTCTCCATAATTGAGGAGCAATCCATGAAATGAACCTAAACTTCGAGCATCTGGAGCTTACCTATTGACACCAGTTTGATTCTCTCTCTGTCCAGAAACTCCAGCGCCACAGACACGTTCTCCAGCTTCATCTGTCTGAAGTTTGGCCTGACGTTGTGCTTTCTGTACATCCTCTTCTGACTGAGGACCTCCAGGAGTGAGATGAGCTTGAGCCCATCGCCCAGGTCCTTCTGCAGGTCACTGATGCCCTTATTGACGCATTTCAGATGTTCGTTGCACCATCGGGTGAAGGTGTTCTGCTGGATCTTCTTCCACGGCGCGTCCTCCGCCAGATCTTTCTCCGTGGCTGGCATCTCCTCCTCTCCCTCGTCCCCGGGGTCGGTGCCCTGGCGGTACTGAGGGGGCAGATCGTCAAAATGCGTGTAATTGCTCATGGTGCTCTCGAGGTTTTTATACTTGCAACGCGGGAAAGCAGAAGCTCGTCACTTTCGCGAGAGTGTGTCAGAGTTTCGAAAAGTTGAGGAAAAACTTCCAGACTTTCACAGATACTTGTGAAAAGAGATCCTCTGTCAGGACGATGATGGATCGCCCGATTTATGGCTTACAAGACGCGCTTCTCGCTTTTTAATTCTCAGCAACTCGACGAATGTAGTCGTTTCTTCTTAATGGACTCTCAGTTTGAAGGATAATTCTATTTTACCAACTGCAGCCGTTCTGTGGCTTTCGGGAGTGAAGCTGTGGTTTGAATCGAGTAGAGGCTGATAGAAGGGGCTTTAAATGTGTCCGGGACCCCTGGGGTTACCTCACGGTGATGTCATTCTTCTTACCGGAGTATGACGAGCAGATTGCTAAATCTGAAGGGCGGCGAGGACGGCGCTGATTGGTCCGTTTGAGTTAGAGCGCCTGTGATTGGCCCGTTGAGTTCTGGTGTGGCGTTTGTAAAGTGTTCGCTCATTGCTGCTGTTTGACAGCCAGGATATTAATAGAGAGTGACGCCTGAAGTTCTTTACATTGTAGCCTCAGTGACACATAGAACCTGTTCATACTACTATAAATGATAAATGATTATTATACGAAGAGACTTCTAGCTCTACATGTTGTTCTCTAAAAGGTTTAGTGCCTCACTTGATGTGAATGACATAAATCTAAATTTTTGTACGTTATGTTATTTATTTGACTCCCTCAATGCATACAAAAACTCTCTAATCTGTAGCAAACTAATATAATCAAGAAAAAACAAAAGGGATTCACTGATATCTAAACATTATTTCACACTGCAAAAACTAAGTAAAAAAAATAAAACAAAAAAATTATTTTTTTCAACCTTTGGGGGGTAATTTATCTTTAAATACTAATTTTGAAAAGGTGTAACTTTAAACACCAAGTTCTACATCATCTGAAACAAATCATTTGAACAAAGCAGTAACTTATTCCTTTTTTCATATAAAAAGTTTCGTGGGAAGCTTGAGATTTCTTAAGTCATGTTATACAGCGCATTTGTTTAATTAATGTGCGTGCCATTATTTATTTAAAGGAAAAAAAAAAGAGTACATAAAACCTTGTTTAATTCTAATTCCATATACGGTAATTAGTTCCTTATTAACCATTTGTTTAAAAACAAACAGTTAACACTGGATTGTTGCATTTGTAATTATCAAATTATAAACATAAGCGAGTTGATGACGTTCATTGTGATGTTCAATCCAGTTTATCATTGCATTGTAAAATAAGTTTAATATCAACCAGACATTTGATTCTTTGTTTAAACTCCCATCAAAATGACACAATCCAAATCTTTGTGAATAAATCTCTTTTTATAAGCTCTGGATCTCTTTCAAACAGTGGCTGCATCAGGTTTCAAATGGTTGCATTCATGGTTGAATCCAGTCGTAGCACGGTATGTCCTCATACACTTCTCTGTGCTTCATTGAAGGAAAAGCAGGTGTTTATTAGTCTGTTCACCCAGAAATCAGACCACAGCTTATACATAAACCAGAACATCCCAAAAGTTTACATGGGGGAAAAAAACCTCTTAAATTTGTTTTTGAACTAGATATTGTGTTCCTCAATGTTGTTCATATTCTAAACTTAGTGTTGAGTTGTTTTGTCTGCATGTTTTTGGTTGTGCCCAGACGCTGTGAGTCAGAGTGTCAGATTTGGAGTTCAGTGATGCAGCAAATAACTAAACTGTTTAAAAGCTAATTATACACAGTGACATTTTGACCAAGTGTTATTGTGAAAGCTGGTTGACTTCAGGAGCACATGGGAATTATTTTCTTATGCAGCAATATGGAGGGCCGATGGTGTCAAAAATGTGATTTAAATATGTGTCAATTCCCACAGTTCAGCCGATATATCTGTGTCACAGAGAAATTCTTCGTGGATGTTGCAGCATTATAAAAGACTTATGGGAAGTTTGGAAATTTGGCACACTGACACACCAGGGCCCACCTTAGCGTCACGTCACACGCTATCTAAGCTGATAAAGCTATATAATATTTAATATTTGTCTTAAGTTAATTGTGCCAAGCTACAGCTGGTTGATAAAGCATGCTTTTAGTCGTGATCCTGCTGTGTATGAGAGTATGCAGCCTGTGTGGGGAAGGCCCTGTGAGTGTAATGTATTTGCATTGTACTGAAATGGATTCTTTTTCAAACATTAACATCACATATATAGCATTATTAGAGTTTAGTTCTTTAGCCGTATTAGAGTTAGGTGAGGTAGTTACCCCCCCCCCTACATTACTTTTACTTTTATACTTTTAAGTAGTTTTAAAACCAGTACTTTTACACTTTTACTTGAGTAAAAAGCTTGAATTGATACTTCCACTGCTAAAAAAAAAAGGTTTTTTTTTGTTTTTTTGCTTTTTTTTTGAACCTAGTCAATAATTTTACTCAGGAAATGAATGGGAAGACACCTATGGTCATATGCAAATTATCTAACATTTTGTAAAATTTGCGAACAATCTTAAAGGAATTCTGCAATGCATTTAGTCTAAAATAATAACCCTGATCTTAGGTTGCCCTGCACTGCTTTAGCAATAAACGCTTTGAATCCTTTGAAAATTTTACAATTCTGAGCATCATGGCGTCTACATTTCCTTTTTCACTGTCATGCATTTTTGTTTTTGGCACAAAAAGATGTCATGCATGTCACAGTTTTTATACAGATGCAGTAAAAAAATATATACTTTTATTTTAGATACAAAACTAAAATTCAATCACAAAATGTTGAATCATTTTTATTTTTAAAAGTGTCTACAGTTTCAAAAGTGTCCATAAGAAACATCAGTAAACATTGTAAAAGGTTACAGTGATTCAATGGATTGTTTACTAATTTATTTACATCCATTACATCAGAAATACAGTTTAGGCTATTGTCGGTTCATACAAATAATCTGTCATTATCACAATAAATAAGTGATATAATAAATAACAACAATCCTGTGTAAGTTTAGATATTCAGACATGTTTAATTGCCTAATCTACTGTAAAGATAGCAGAAGAGATTCCTACAATTATAATTTTTTTTCTCAGAGCAAAATTGATTGAATTTTACAAATATAACTTACAAATCTTCATATAAACATACATATTGCACTGCAGTTCCCATAACATGCTGTAACATGCAAAAAGTAAATAAAATGTACTAAAGATAGACGTAAAAGATTTAAATAAAAGTTATTTTAGTTGCCTTTGGTCTTACACCAGAATAAACATAGCCGCACTTCATTTAGGCAAACCTTGCTCTGCCCTCAAGTTATGATTAAAACATTGACATTTTTTTACAAAATAATTATTAATATAAGATATTCCTTTATTTAAAAACGTTTCTAGTGTGGCGACGACACTGATGTACACTTATGAATGCTTTTAAATATCTACTTGTGCCAATCCAAAGTACATTACATTGTTAGAGAATATACATCTATTGAGAATAACAGAGGCTTTATATTTAAATTAATGCATGACAGACTTAGGACATTTTATCTAAATTACTAAAAAATTCTTTTTTTTTTTATAGTTTGCTGTTGTTGCAAAAAAAACACATCTAGTATCTCTTAGGATTTTGTAAAGAGTTTTGTTTGGAGACTCTGTTTGCATTCGAGAATTGCAAGAGATCGGTGAGATAAATCAACCTGAAATGAAACAAATAACATTTAATTAATGCAAAATATACAAATGTGATACATTAGAAACTGGTGAAATGGCAATAAAGGATGTATATTTTTATTACACGTCAGATCATCCGTCAGCATCATTCCTGAAAAAAATAGTACAATGTCATTTTAATCTACACACATTACGTTTTCTGATGTTCTGAGTAAATATTACTCACTATACCTCTTTTCCATCTGTTGTTCTCTCTACCTCTTCCCTGAAGCGCAGCAACTCCAGCTCCAGTTCAGCCCGCTCCTTCTGACTGGTCTCGTACATTTCTCGCATGTTCTGAAGTTCATTTCTCAGTCCGTCGCACTGTCAGACAGAGTATATTAGTTTGGGTTAAAACGTGGCAATAATGTAACTCTTTTCTTTTCTTTTTTTTTTTTTTACCATGTAACTTAAACGTTCCATAATAAGCACACTCAAAGTTGTTAGAATTAAATATAGATTTTATAAACAAAATTCTCAAATAGTCAGATAGAAAGTGCCAAAAGTAATGGCAAATAATTTTAATTTATTGACATAATAGAATGTTTTGCAATTTTGTTTGAACTTTTAATGTAAGTTTCCCCGTTGCGTCCTGATGTAAGGAAGGCCCCGTGTTTCTGTAAAGGCTCGCCAGGCCTTGATCAGTGCGTTACCTCTGTCTGCATGTGTGTGGCCACCTCCTCCGTCTGTTTGAGCTGATCTCTCAGAGAGAAGATCTCTGAAAATCCTCCAGTCCAGCTGCTTGGGGTCACAGGTCTCCCCTCAAACGAGATGTTCTTCTGGATCCCAGCATCCACCAGCCTGCAGTTCATCTGACTGATGCTGGTTTGAGAAGCTTCCGTCTCATCCTCCTCTTCTTTTAGAGGGACGCAAGAGCCTCCGGAACTGGAAAACATCAGCAAAATATGTTGACCTATGGACACACCAGCTCTGAATAGTCTGCGGTAGTAGCTCGAATGTTGAGTGTGAGAGAAAGTGGCTTGATAACTGCACAGGCTCTCAAATGGAAGAGTGTCATAGTGTCCAGAAAGAAAGACGCTTACCTTCTCTTCTGAAGCAACTGTAGCCTGTGATTGAGTCTGGAGTTTTCTTCCTGCAACATCTGACACTGTTCTTTCAGACTCTTGCATTCTTCCAGCAGCTGACCCACATCACCTAACAGAACAATAACAACAGCTCAAACAACAAAACGGGAATGCCCTCTACATCACTGAAAGGCTAAACGTGTATAATAACTGGTGCATGGGACAGGAAGCTGAAAAAACACACGTCTTTGATTTCCCAAGACAAATAAACCACCCAAGGTTTGTGTAAAACATTTGTTGTTTCTTCCCTGAAAGAATCTGCGCATGTTCATCATCGAGTGTCCTGTGTTTTCACATAACAATGTGGATGAGGCACAGCATCGGTAATTCCTCTGCACGCTGCAGGCCGTTCACAAATGCTCAGGGTTCCACCCTTTATTAAAACCAGCTTGATTTATGGCCGTCACTGCAGGACGTTAATCAGTTTTAGAGAATCAGTGATTGATCAAATGATGGCAGCATGGGTACAATAGATGATCCAGATACAATAGATGATCCAGACAGACACCAAAGGAAACCTCAACAAATTGTGTCCCCTATAAATTTAAAGCACCTTCAATTTTTAACCGACTTGAACTACGGATACAGGAGGAACAGGTTGGTTTTTGACCTGGTCATGGAACATCGGAGCAGCTTTATTCTCTCATGGCAGTTTGTCCAACCAATGTGCAATTTGGATCTGGGGAAGGCATTTGACTGGATCTTGGTCCATAAATCAGACCTGTTCCCAGTGCATGCTGGGCTCCAGCAGGGATATCCTTTGTCACTCGTCCTGTTCATCGTTCTCATGGACAGGATTTCTAAGTATAGCAAGGGAAAACAACGGATGATGTTCATCAGACCAGGACCTCCACTGCGCACTGGGGAGGCTTGCAGCCCATGAGAAATGGCTTGGTTAAGAATCGGCACCTCCGAATCCAAGGCAATGGTTTTTAGTTGGAAAACGTCATGCTCTCTCCGAGTTGGCGGAGTGACTCTACCCCAAGGGGAGGGGTTCAAGTATCACGGAGTTTTATTAATGAATGAAGGGACTATGGGACGAGAGACTGATGGACAGATTGGTGCAGATCCTGCAGTAATTCGGGTGAAGAAGGGGCTAAAACCTTATTTATTTATTTTATTTGTGTATTTATTTTTTCAAAAATGGTGTTGGCCCACAGAACTGAAGGTTCTATTTTAGAGTGTGTTGAACTTCTTTATTTTCTCACCCTCTTTCCTCTGCTGTAACCGGCTCTGGCTCTTCATTTCGATTTCCGCCCGGAGTGTGACCATCTCCAGCTCATATTCCTGCCCGGTGTCCTCCAAGCGTGAGATTTCCGCCCGTAGGCGACAGAGCTCCTCCTGCAGGCTCGCAATATCATTTTCCCGCTCAGCTGCTGCCTCCTCAGCTGCCCGAAGCTCCTCTCGTGCCACCAGAAGCTCACCTTCCTTCTCTTCGTCTGCAGTGTCTATTTCCGTTTGTACCGAGCGAAGCTGAGCTACAGACCAGAAACAAACCAGCAGCAGGGTTTATTTCATAGATAATGTTAAATGTGTGGTTAATGAAGTGCTCATAGGTTGAGATGGTTTTTTTTTTCATCTGGATTACCTTGTAGATGTTGGATTTGTCTAGTGAAGGCCTCTGCCTGATGAGCACTAGCTAGGCGTTCTTCTTCTAGAAGTCCTTCAATGGAAAAATATTTAACATTATTATTCCACTCATTGTTATCTTTGTTTCTAACTGCTATATCTAAAAGTCAGGACTTCCTACAAACGGCCTGCTGTACTTTATGATGAGCATAGAAGTTTAAAAGTATGCTCTTGCCACTTCGGCTCTATTTACTCAAACCCTGTCTGATTCTTAGTTATTCTTGTAAAATCTAAGATCCTGTTGACCTTCTGAACACCATACATCTCAGAATCCGTTCACTGAACTTGCCTTTATGCCCTCCACAGTTCCTTCAAGCTGACCTATGTGTGTCACCTTCTGGGTCATGGCACCACTTTGTCATCTTGCAGAATCTGAATCAGTGTCTCATGGACATCTCCTATCTGGGTCATGGAACCAGTTTGTTTCGACGTGTTTGGATCCCAGCTGAATCGGTGCTACCCAAAACCCTCCATATATGATATCTCTTATCCAGGTCACGGCAACACTTTGACATCTTTGCTAATACCTCTTCAGATACCCACGGCTGAAGCTAAATACATATATCTGAGCCTAAACCTGCTGCCCTAAAACAGTTCACACCTCTTAGTGGTCTCTAGTATAACTCCTATCCGGGTCACGGCACCAGATTGTTATCTCTGGTTGTACTTGTTCTTGTGGGAATGAATGCAGATGAATACACACAAGGGTAAATGTGATACACTGTTCTATCTGTAATCATGAGCGAGGAAGAGCACGGCAGCGTGGCCACTGGAGATGATTCAGGGATAAAAGCCTCTGATAGAAGCATGTGCTGCTCAGGACAAGCCGTCTGGAATCTTCCTTCGGAGAACAGCTGTCGCTTCACATGCCTGTCGTCTTACACACAAACACACATCCAGTCAGTTTAGCAAAGCCCCAGGAGTCTGTCTGGTGTACAGCAGGTGACTCATGTACCAGCCGTATCCTGATAAATATAGAAACGGTTTTACAAGGGCTGTCAATAAGTAAACAAAAAAAACCTCTTGGAACTAAAACTGCCCTGTTATTATCAATTCAAGTGTTCCAGTCATCCGTGTAACATATCATCATTAATCTGGATTAAAACCCTTCAATTATTTGACAAAAAGTGTTTAGGAAAATATTTTAAGCATGAAAATCCACCTTTTTCCTGGTTGGGGTCACAGGGTTTCGGCTGGATTTGCCATGTCACTTGGACGTCACCACATTCATTCACCAGTGACTCCTAAGAGGAACCCCCCCCATTTGTGGTGCGTGCGATGGATCTCACCCTGAAGCTCCAGGAAGTTCTCCTCGTGTTTCTGAACGGTGTCCTGAGCCTCTTCGAGCTCGAGCAGGAGCTGCAGCATCTGAGCCCTGAGCTCTTCCAGCTCCAGCTCCTCGTTCAAAAACTCCTTCATCCCTTTAATCTTCTCCTCCTTGACTTCCTTCTCTTCATCTCCTGCTTCTTCCAAAGCCTCGCGCTCTTTCTCAGAGCTCATCTCAAGACCTGATGAGTGACCCCTGATCACTCGGTCAGCTGAGGAGCAGAGAGCACAGATTAGATTTAAAAAATCTGACAATTCTGAATGTCGTTTAAAGATCTGCTTGTGGTGTTTCAAACCTTTGAGAATGTTTGGGTTTATTTATTTTATTTTATTTTTTTAATACTTTTCAGATGGAATCACATTTTGTAATGGACACCACAAAACAGGTTGAGGGAACAATTTTCAGATTAAACTTCTGTAAGTGACCGCTGGAAACAGAATTTGTAAATGGCTCCATCTTGTGGTGAAGATGTAGCTTTTAGGTTTCCTCTGCTTGCACAGAATCTTGTCCAACATAAGAAAAGATTTCTGAAAAACTGTATAAACCCTTAAATCAGGAGTGACATTGAGCTGTGACACCAGCTGTTTCTCGGCTTTGTATATTAATTATTAAACTTTTCAAACCCTCGCAAACGTATGCCTGCTGCTAAAATAGATATACGCTCCATGTTTTAATGTTAATACAAACCCTACCCTTTACATGAATGAGTACATAGACTGTTTCTAAAGATCATTTCATTTCAAGTTCATTTAAAACATCCATAAATGAGGATTATTGCATCTTTGTTCTATTTTAACATAAACGTGATGAAAAATGACCAAATGTTTCATAAGAATGATCATAAGAATCAAGGCTAGGATGAATTTATGAAACACTGGAGTACATTGGTTTCTAACAATATCAGCCTTAAGTATATCCACGTTCAGTTTTCAGCTGAGCTGATAACACAGTGTAGCTCTAAAAGAGTGAAATTTTGAACAGGTAAAATGTGGTATTGATAATGAAAAACTTTGGTTTAATTTTAAAACTGAAAATAAATTAGTACAGAAAAAGACATGGCTGGAAAAAGACGTTCAGCCAATCACTTCCTGTTTTCACTGCCGTGTTCAGGTGGCGCAATGCTCTTATATATAAACACCTTTCAACGAAAAGCAATGTAGAAACCTTTCAACCACCATGTCGAAATGCTACTGGTCTGATCAGATTCAATGATCTATGCTAAGCTAATGCTAAAATTGCCATCACCAGATCGGCAGAATCAATTCCAAAGCGGTGGACTATGCAGAATGGGCTTATTTTCATTTGGTTGTAACTAATGGGAAAGAAAAAAAGAGAAACACACGTTGAGAAACACTTGGTTCATGAGAACAAATGAAATGAAAGTCTGAGAATCTGTGAATTTGGGGGAAGTTATTGAGCTCATGTGAATGAATACAGGATTTAATTAAAGCAAACCATTAGCGCTGTTCACATGATCGAATGATTAACCAGCTCTCTCTGTTCTCTCATCCGGAAACTCATCCGGTCAGATTTCATGGTTCTGACGTAAGTGTGGGAATATTCTCATCCATGAAGGGATTAATCTGTCGCTGTGATGACACGGCTTCATTAATCTTTAATAGTGTTGCCTCATTGGAAGTGCATCAGTGAGTCCTTTGCTTAAATACACTGTAAATCTTTAATTAACTGTAGATTGTGCTCAAACTGCTTATCAGAGCATTTGCAAGTTAATTTTGTTGAGCATTAAAACTACACAGAAAAACACAAATCTGACTGAAATATTATTTATTATTTGTGTGTAAATGAAAACGTGCTGCCATTGTTTCTTTCCATAAAACTCAACCAGAACAAGCAGAACAAGCTACATCATCTAGGCATCAGTATGTTTGTTGGAGCCCCCCCCCCCCCCCTTCTTAAAAACTAGCACAGATGTGATGTTTGTTCGCGTCTTGTATTTGTGTAGCGGTGTAGGCGTCCATGAATAATCGATGCCTCCCCCTCTGCAATTCTTTGAAGCCACTCTTCATGTTCACAGTAACCCACATCAAAACCCTCTGAGCGCCGGAGCAGAACCGGAGAACCAGATGAAAGCTGACATGACTCAATTAGGCTGACAAAATCAAACGGGAATTCATCTGTTCTCTCATTCGAACGGAAAAAAACACTCGTGTTGAGCCTAAATACAATCCCAGCATCTGCATTGGCAGAAACCGATGGAGCATCTCAGCTAGAAGAACCGTGTAAAACATGATGGGTCTTGTACTTTAAACATTCCACAACTTCTGTAGCATGGGTCCAGGTTACAGGTGTGGGCTGGCGAACTCATCTTATATTCAGGGTTAGGGATTAAAGCCTGAGGTTTCGGTGGATGTTGCCTACTCTGTGATGTTTATTGGGGTTGGAAGAAAGGTTTGGGTTTGGGGATTGGTTCTGTTGTGGTAGGGGGAAGGGTTTGAGCTATGGTGGGGGTTCGGGAAAGTCGGGGGGTGGGAAGGATGGGTTTGAGTTAGGGATGGAGTTTGGGTTAGGGTGTTGCATTTTGACTAGGGTAGCAGTAGGTGGAAGGCTCTGAGCTAGGGATAGTGGTTGAGGTTGATACTGGCTGGGTTTTCTGAACTGGTTGGGGTGGGATGGAATGGTTTAAATTAGGGATGTGAGTATTTTTGGGAGGGGGTATGGAAAAGGATTAGTTTCATGGTTAGGGTAGGGGCAGGGTGAGGAGGAAGTATTTGGATGTGTCAGGGTTGGGGTTGTGGCAGGGAGGAGGTTTTGCATTAGGGTTGGAGTACTGGTTTGAACTGGGGTACAGGTAGGGCTCTGGATTGATAAGGGCTGGAAGATGGGTTGAGGTTGAGGTGGGGTACAACCTGTCCACTGTGAACCTCTGCAATTGCCTCGATTATGAGTTAGAAAAAAAAGTCAACAGAAGATTCGCCTTTTTTTTTGGTCATTTTGGATCCAATGACAAATCAGTTTGGTGATTTATTTAAAACCATGTCACCAGTGTGAGTTCCTATATAAAATGAGGTTCCTATGAGCAAATTTAGTTCTATTATATATTGCACATATGATGGTAACCTGTTTTGTTTTCTAAATCCTAGTAGTTGTGAGCATGAACTGATGATGATAGCACTCACTGGACATTACAGAAACTATAACTTGTGTGAAAATGCTCAGGGTGCATTTGCTCTTTTGTTTGCGTGGGGGGGGGGGTGCATTAGTGTGGATGGGTGTTAGTGGTGGGCGAGAGCATGTGTGGGTGCTGTGAATTGGCAGGTACAACAGTGTGCTGTGTGGGTGAAGGAGTGAACACTCTCGAAAAGAAAGAGAAGAGGTGAAGCGAGGCACAGAAAACGGAGGAAGATCAAAGAAAATGATTAATGAACAGAGAAGGGAATAAAGTTATTGTCTATTTGAAATGAAATGATTGTGATTGAGCTGAGGGATGTTACATGACAGCCTACGCTTGAGGGTGTTTAGAGAGATATTTCATGTAGGGTTGAATATTTAGCTTCTTTTTATATTTTTCTCAAAACACTGTGAATCAGTCTAAGCGGGGAATCCCAGACTTTCCTCTCAATGCCCTCTCTCGACAGGGGGATTGCCAAGGCAGTGTCCAGCTAGTCCCAGGAGCTTCCCCTACCTTGACATTCCCAGAACACCTCCCTAGGAAGGGAGGCACCCAGGAGGATCTGAATCATTTATCAAATCTTCTCCATGAGGTGCAATAGTAGCTCTTTTTTGAGCTCCTCCAGAGTTCCTGATCACTAAGGAAGTGCCCTATCACATTTCGGTTCCTTGTATCCAAGATGTTGTTCTTTTCATCATGACCCAAAGTTCATGACAGTTGAACTGTACATGGAATTCTCCATTTGATTCAGCACTTTCTTCAATGTGACTGAAAGATTGATGGTGCAGCAATGTGGTCAATCATCCTTCTATCGCAAAGAAGAGTTCAAGATGTTTTAACACCTCCATTTGTGATAGAAAGTCTCCTCTAACCTGGAGAAAGCCAACCAACTTTATCCAGCCAAGAACTATGGACTTTTTGGTGAACAAAAAACAGATTGGAACTAGAATAAATTGTAAATAAACACTGAGTTGAACCCTATTGTGATTGTTTAGGGAATTGTTTTAAGAAAGCGTCTTCAAAAAGTCTCAAAATTTATGTCCAAATGGGGAGCGAAAGGTGAGCGTTGAAAATGGCTCTATAGCGCCACCACGAGCATTTCAGCTAAGGCAAATGAAATTTGGCACACGTGTGTAGGGTAGCGAGACTTAAAGGTAATTAACATAAATACGTTTCCAAATTCGACAGGAAGTCGATTATTTTGCAAAAACCTCTTAAAACGCACTCTTTTGCTCGCGTTATACTTCAACAAATTCCTCCTTTTTTCTGTTCACTTCTAAACTCCGTCAGTTCTATTTTAAAGCTGTTAAGGATGTTAAATGTCGAAGATTGTAAACGAATAAAAAAAATAATGTTCTCATGTCGGCTGTTGAAATTTGAAATTAAACAGGGATTTGTAAAAAAAAAGCCATCCAATGTCAGATCAGGTTCAAACTTGTCACGGGTGTTCAGAATCCATGTCTGAACAAATCCATATAGCGCCACCTGGTGGCAATACGTTATACCCTATTTTCTGGTGGTTTATAACCTGGGGTTAGAAAGAACATTGATTGATGGATGGATGGATGGATGGATGGATAGATAGATAGATTACTTATAATCTAACTTTTGATTAAAAAAAATCCACATTCGATCAAAAGAATAAATATCTGATGTTTAATGGTACATTTTCAATCAAATCCCTGATGGCTTTAATCTCTATGTGACAAGTGTTGAAGATCCTGAGCAGTAGCGATGGACACCAGAGCAGATAAAACCATTTATACAGGACCCAAAAGCTCGGTTGATGAACAGATTTTAAGCTCCATTAAGATAAAACTAAGTTTCTATCCATGTTGCAACTAATAATTCCCAGTGAAGAATGCAAATTACAATCATTAATCAAATGAAGAAGTTTCTTAGTGTCATGAAGAACTTAGTCATTATTTCATAAATCCTTCTAAAAGATCAAGTCTGTGACTCACTGAGGTGTTTTACATAACGGTTCATGAAACATCACGCAGCAGTAATGAAACAATAATAAACAAGAGCATCGAAAGCAGAAGATCTCATTAAAATGAAACAAACATCGAGAAATGTTCAACTCCGAGTCTCAATGAACAGAGAGAAGCGTTACCTGCTCAGTGCACCACTCCATGATCCGACACAGAGAGAGAGAAACAGTCTCTCGCTCGTGCTTTAACTCTCTCCCTCTCTCTTGATCACTTACTCACTCGCTTCCATTCTCTCTCACTCTTGCTCGTTCACTCGCTCTCTTATTCACTCTCTTCTCTCATCTTTTATGGAAATCAGAAAATAATGAAGGAATATGTAGAAAGTGGATGGATGGATGGATGGATGGATGGACAGGGATGTATAGGCAACTGGATGAAGGATGGATGGAAGGGTAGGTATATAGATGGATGGATGGATGGATGGATGGATAGCTAAACTGGTGGATGGGTATATGGATGGATGGGTATAGTGATGGATGGTCAGATGGGTAGATGAATAGGTAAGTGGATGGATGGATGGATGGATGGATGGATGGATGGATAGATAGATGAATGTGGTTGGAGGATAGATAAACTAATACTCTCTTTCTCTCTGTTTTCTCTCTTTTTCTCCAAAGCTCTTCAAAACTCTCTCCCTCTCTCCTTCTTTTCCTCACCTTGCTCTCTCTCTCTCTCCCTCTCTCTCTCTCTCTCTCTCTCTCTCTCTCTCCCTCTCTCTCTCATGCACATTATGTAAGCGATCATGTCCAGGCCATCAGTCACAAACACAGAGTAGCCCTGACACTGGGATCGTCGGGCCGCCAACACCAGGAAGAGCATTTAGCTGCTTGTCAGATAAATCATTCAAGTGATGCTGCATGTGAATATTAATTTAATTATTCATTATTTTATCTAAAATGAAACTAAGACAAACTGCAAAACTAGGACACAACTCCTAGTGCCTGCAGTCAAGTCGTTTTCTTCATAAAGAAACCACACCTTTCACGTTTACCTTGCTTCTGATATGAAAGAACATATTCATCCACCCAAAGTATAGGCAGAAAAGTTCAAGAGGACTTCTGCTACCTAAAGGGCTTCTGGTGTAAAATGTATGCACAGCCTTAACATAAAAACAACATAATTGACATCAAAACTGTGCCTCACAAACTATTCAAATAAAAACAAACCCTGTAGAGTGGAACAGAGAAGGGTTTAGAATCATGTACAGAAAGCTGGCGCAGGTGATATCACTGATGCAGAAGATCCTGCGTCGAGCTCCAGGTTTTCTCGCAGAGGGAGAGCTTTGACACCAGTAGTGTTGATTTAACACTGTGAATTATACTGTTTTTTTTAACCTACTGTTTTTTTTTTTACCTGTCATTGCTGTTGCTGTGATTTGTCTTTAAAGTTTATAAACTCTACAGCAACTAGAAACTTATTCTTTTACCTAACTACTATTTGAAATGTCAAAATGACATCAGGGTTTTGAATTTGAACTTTAAACATCAATTCCACTCAGAGGCACCGCTGGGTAGGACCAACTGAGATCGACAAAGCTTTATCCTCTTTCGGCCTTTAGAGCTCAGGGCATAAGAAAAGAACCTTGAAAGCAAATTCTGCATTGTGTTTGTGCTGGATGTGGGTGGTGCACAGGGGCTGCAGACACACTCTGTACCTTCTTTACACCATGCATGGGAATATATAACGCTTCAGAACAGATCGTCTCATCCAGTGTGGGAGCACAACGCAGAACTGTACGTCTGTAAGGATCCACTGATTAAAGCTTCATTAGTGAGGGCCACACGTAACTCATCAGAGCATTATTATTGTTTAAGTTTCAGAAAAAAATTAAAGTGTATCATTTTTCTTAAGGCTTTCATTAACAAGATAAATATTTATGATACTAATTAAAGCTGCAAGCAGTGTTCAATGGGCTCAAGCAAGCACGTTGTATGGCTTTGTTACAACAGCTTCCTGTTTAAGATGACATGGCCGCCGTGAGCACATAGTTTCCTGTCAGTTTTGGAAACCTGCTCCAATAGGGCCTTGATCTCTTCTATAAGTCCCCATTTAAAAGATTTAATTCTAACACAGGCTAAAAATGTGGTTGAAATTAGCTGAAAAGGGCTATTCTTTGTGGCCACTATGGGGCGCTATGACTGCCACTGTAGTTTAAAAGATGAAACAAAAAAGGAATTACTGTACTATATTTTGGCGTTTCAATTGCGCTGCAATTCCTGCTCCATGTCTACCTACAAAATATCAAAGTGTTATTTTCTGTCGGGCTTACAACACAATTTAATGCTAAAAAGGGGACCTTTTTAAATAGGAAAAATGTTAAAAACTACAACTGCTTCTAAACTGATCAGATTCAGTGATGTATGCTAAGCTAATGCTAACAGCGCTATTTCCAGATCTGGAAAATGGCTGAATACTTTCCAAAACATTAAAACACAGCTTCTAATCTCAGAGAGAATAAAGGAAAGCAACTCAACGGGGGAAAAGTTCTTCTCTTTTATTTCAGTGAGCTCTGGGTTTAAATCCGTGCGGTGCTTTGCAGAAAACTTTTTAATGAACTCAAAGGCTTCGGTGCCTGGAGAAATTAACCTCATTAAAATAAAGATTTCATTACATTTTCAAATAAATTGTTAATTTATTATTCCATATTTCCTGGCAGTTCACTGTTGCTAAGCAACAGAATAGAAGAATCCAGCAACAGAAATAGAACAGTTTGAAAGAATCACACGGAGAGGAACGAAGCTCGCTATATGTTCGTTAAAACAAGAAAAAGCTGTTTACAGGTCGCAACATTATCTTCTGTTTAAAAACACTTTTCACATGAAGGCTCCATGTGAGCAGCTCTCTTCCTTCCAACCCCATGTGTCACATCAGCCCGTTGTCATGCCAACGGTAGTGAAATCTGACTGCATTTGACCTATATTTTATATAATAGCACTATTCAATGTGGCGCACCGAAGCTGTTTCACCAGCATATGCAAAACAAACGAGATTTTGGTGAATTCTACAGCAGTGCAGCGGAACAGACGGTAGATCCCCACCTCTCAATGGAGTGATGGGAATAGAGACCTGTACCTCTGCCACCTCTGGGTCAAAATGAGGGGTTGGGTTGGGGTAAAACTGTCGAAAGACAATATTTGACTGAGAGCTGGTGGTACGATGATACAATGCTGGCTTGAATGATGTATAGTGGCTTGAAAGTGGAGGATTGTGCAGGCTGTACGGTTTGTGTAATGATAACTCTCCTACATCCACGCCGTGACAGACAGAGGAAATACAAAATGAACATTTAAAGACTCACAATGAAAAATGAAGGGAACAAAGGGGAATAAAGCAGAGGCTGAATGAAAGAAAATGAAATGAAAGAAATCTAGAAATACCTGTAATTTACTACTGACGAGTAATTAATGAACAACCCTTAGGAGGCTCCTCAGAGACTGAATATCCTCCTCAACGCTCCCATGACTCCAGCAGAAGCTGAGAGGAGCTTCTAAACTCTAAGACAATCAAAAGCTTTCTCAGAAATAATGTTGCAGGATGATCTTGTACACTCTTTCTATGGAGAAAAAAAACTTGTCAAATCCATCCCTGACTTTTAAATGAGAGTTGTTGAAACATTTTGTGATAATGTGAAATATCCTTCTTTATATTTAAATGAACAAATGTGATTCACAATTTTCTTACTTGCTGTAGCCCCACTGGTTTCATGTGAATACATATATGTTTGTGTATATATATATATTAAGGCAAAAGTGGCAACAGATGCTCTATATTTCTAGGAACTCCTTTAAGATTACCTCATGACGCTCATCCAGAGGTCACGAGAGTCCAAAGCAGTAATGAAAGCTACTTTTGAATCCTTTTCACACTTTTTTGTTTATTTAATGCTCGTTCTAATATACTCTAATGAAGATAGGAAAGTGCGTTCAAAGGTGTTGACTTGTAGCGTATAAAAAAGAAAATATGTAACATTTTAGATTCGATTCGCTAGATGAGCCGAGTCATTTGAAAATCAAACGCTTGTCTACGGAGCGTTCGTTTGATTCTTGCAAGAATCGGTTCTGAAGACTCTTTTGTAAGGGAATCGCTTTAAGCCAATGCTGTACATTTAAGTGTTTGAATGACTGTATCTGTTGTCCTTGTGGTAAACTCAACATTTTATGGAGTGCCGTACAACGAACATCTCTAGAGAACGGCGTTCAGAGAAAGGAGCGTGCGCGCTCCGGGTGGTCAGATGTGGAATTAGCTGACGCGTGTGTTTTGAGTGAGATGCTGACATTAGGCGAAGAGGACGGTGAAGCTGGTGGTTCTTTAACTTACTTTATCTGCTCGTATCAAATGGCTATTCCGAATACTCGCGTATAAAGAGCAAAAGATTCATTAAAGGAAGAATCGGTTCACTGCGTAATGACGAATGGGCACTGCCGCGGGAAAACCGCTTCCTCCAGGTAACGGCTTTTTCTTTCAACCGTTAACCAATGAGGCGTGAAATGATGCCAAAGAATAAACACGTCTATTTGTGTATTATTATGAAATGATTTCATTTTCATGCTTAGCTAAACTTTGTTTGTCCATTGTTTGTAGGTATTGTCGGATTAATTAGGTTAATCTGCAATGTTTTTCTTCTGACGTAAAGTTCCTTTAATCCCGTTTCAAACAGTGTGTACTTGAGGAAGATTAGACACTAGACGAACACGCTGTCCACGGTTCACAGAGTACAAGAGTTTTTGCCAATTTTCTTTTTTAAAGATTTGAATATATTTTGCACTATGTTTACTTTCTAAAGTACAGCTAGCATTTACTGCATTGACAAATAAAGGAAACCTTTTGTAATGGCAATAAACTTTTTAGCCTAAATACTATTATTTGTATCTGTTCTCTGGTAATTACTTGTAACATAACAATCCTTCTTCCAGAAGAGGATCATCCCATCAGCGGTGAGACCTCCTCATCTCCTCCTCCATCCTTGAATAATAACACCACTGTGCCACACATCGTTGTCACCGCTCCATCTCGAGAAAACCTACTAGGGGAGAAACCAAGTGGTCTGAGCATTGCTGAGGCCAATAAAGAGCGCCGGCCCACGGGGAAACCCGTGTTCGTCGGTCGGGGTCGAGTTGTTGCAGGCACAGCTTGATAAACTCAGGTGTGAATCTGTTCATGTTCTGGAAGCAGTAATAATGATGTGTAACGATGCACTCTGCTCATACGACTCATATCACAATATTACACTGACTGGCCACTCTATTAGGTACACCTTGCTAGTTTAGGGTTTACACTTTTGCCTTCAAAACTGCCTTAGTCCTTTGTGGCATAGATTCAACAAAGTTTTGGAAACATTCCTCAGAGTGTTTGCTCTACTGACATGATAGCATCACGCAGTTGCTGCAGATTTTTTTTAGTAAAACATTGCAGATTAACTTAATTAATCAGACAATACCTACAAAAATATATCATAATAATAGACAAATTAATGTTTTAAATCATATTTGGCATCATTTCTCATCTCATTGGTTAATGATTGAAAGTAAACCTGGAGGGAGTGGTTTGTTATGTGAGGGCTGGACTTTGTTTGATTAAGGATGACCATTTATGCTGATTTTAACACATTTGTGTTTTCGGTTGGCAAAATAAACAGATGTTTGGTTAATATACACTAGACACATTTGGTTGCTTAAACTATGTGGAGCTATAAGGAGCTACAATGTTTTCTTCGTAACTGTGTTGTTTTTTTTTTGTCTCCTTCAGATACGGGGATATGCGGAACGTCAGTTTCTTCTCAGGATTTATTCTCACTTGTGACTTATTCTCTCAAATAGTCTTAAAACTATACAGAGGAATCGGTGCCTAAAGAGATATGGAAATGTTTTAGAGGACAGATTTCTGCTACTGGCTTGAACTGTATTTATGTTCAGCATTTCTGTTTATATTAGGGCTTCTTATCTAAACCATTAGTGCTTTTTATCTGAACTTGATGTGGTTTTCTCTGCTTCCATTTACGGTGAAAATAAAATCATGAAAGATTAATTCAGTCTCAAATAAAATGATAAACTGAGTTAATCTGTTGTTGTTTTTTTTATATGAACCAGTGCTTCATAAATTTTGCATTTGTGGTGTTTTAATTATAATTGATTACAAAAATAATTTTAAAAATATGAAAAGTAAACACAGTGCCTCAACAATAACCGCGTTGTTTAGAATAACTCTTTCCAGTGTCTAAATAAACTTGCATTCAGGAATTAAAGAGATTAATAGAATCTCCCATAGGAGTCTGTAAAAGAAACCGTTTTGATAAGAAAAAAATCTTTAGATTTGCATAGTTTCTCTTGACAATATAAAAATTTGAAGTTTTGATTTACTTGTGTGAACATTTAAGTAGTTTTTGGTCTCAGAGTATAATGGGGAGAAGAGATTATTCACTCATCTGTGAAATACGGGTTCATTCTTCTGTTTATTGCTAGTACTTTTTGACAGACATGTGTTTATCTGTGCATTTTGTTCATACCTGAAGCTCTTTTTCATGTTAAGCATTTTAGAACTTTAATGCAGCTACCTGACTGAAAAGAGGAAGGACCAACAGCCAACAATGGCCTTTCTTTACTATAAATTAATTATATAAGCTATAGATCATCATTGTTTATTCAATTTGGGTAAAAAGATCTGGACACAGCACCAGCAGGTCATTATTGCCTTCTGATGGTTTCTCCCCATTTCATCGTTCTTAGATTGCAGAAAACTTTACATCAAATCTGCAGCCAGACTACATAATATTCTGTTATATTGTGGATTATTATTAATATATTGTGGTTTAGTGTACGATGTGGTCGATCAAATTATCCACATATTTATGCATAGTTTCTTAAGTTTTAAAATTTATTTTTAGATTTTATTCAAGAGATGTACTTTTGTATTTTTTTATTACCTAGTAAGTTTTCTATTGTATAGTTTATTTTATTATTATTATTATTATTATTATTATTATTATTTTCAAATTTAAATTGCATTAGAATATGTTTCTATTGTTTCATTATGCTAACATTTATTGCATATGCAGGCGGCACAATTCCTCTTTGGCTGAATTCATGAATATTCACCACTGGCTGCCAATCAGAGCAGAGAACGGCCTATAATTGGAGTTCAGTCAACATGTTACTAAAACAGACCAAACGCGGCATAATATTCCAATGTATTTAAAACTACGATGTTTTTAAAACTATGTCATTCCTTTCGTATATAAAACAAGAGAGAGATGTTAATGACACTTTAGCGCATGGTTTGTAAACTCCGTGTAACCCATTAGTTGTCTATCCAGATCCTCCTGAAGCGAACGGACGACAAGAGGCTTTTACGGAGTTCCTATTCTCCACGCTTTCATTACAAATTGTGTATTTGCTTGTTTGTTCGTAATTATACAGTTTAATTATTTATTGTTAAACTAGTGGAATTGCTGAAGATGGAAAGCACAGTAGAAGCAGATCTAGAGCCTTTAAAGCTGATATCTTTGAAAAACAACAAGGCGTTTGTGATTTCGCACACAGAGCGGGTAACGTAAATTAAGCTATGCTAACGGCTAGCATTAAATAAACATAATAACAGGTTTATTTGGGGTCTTGTTTTAGCTTGGGAGGTGTAGGAGTGTGAAGGAGTTTGAGAAGATTAATCGAATTGGAGAGGGAACTTATGGAATTGTGTGTGAGTGCTCTTACTCTTTAAATTATATTTAAATGTGATCGTTTGTAGAAATGTTTTATAACATGTCACACTGTTAAAGGAGTGTTTGGTTGTGTTTACAGATCGAGCACGAGACACAAAGACTAACGGAATAGTCGCTCTGAAGAAAGTGCGAATGGATAAAGAAAAAGATGGTTGGTTTGAGGATATACAATTAAATATAACGTAGATATACCATCTCTCAGTCAAACAGTTTAAAACTGCAACACCTTTGTATATGTGTACAAGATGTTTCATTTATTTAATTTTAGTAGATATGTTTATTATTACAATGTATATTAAATATTACATTTATGATTTATATGTAATATACACTTTTAATTAATATTTATTATAAGATTTTACTCTTATTAAATGTGACTTACAATTGGTAGAGACCAAAGCAGTTTTTCAACAAAGACAATGAAATAACTCAGCTAAATTAAATTCACATTTTATTGTTCTCCCCTAAGACCCAGTCTGATATATGTATATGTATGTGGATGTACAGCTTAGTAGCCTCTATAAATAGAAGTGACCTGTGCGATATCTTTAGGGATTCCCATCAGCAGTTTGAGGGAAATTAACTTACTGATCCGATTGAGACACCCCAACATCGTGGAGCTGAAAGAAGTGGTGGTGGGGAGCCAGCTTGAGAGGTGAATATAAACAAGAGTGTGAAGTGTTTACACTGGGTTTATTTTGGGGGTGGCTAATCGTAAGCTGTGTAAGTCATGTTTTCTACAAGTTTACCTTGGCTGAAAGAACTCAAATGTGGCATGCTTGAGTAGTGCTTCAGAGTCGTTGTTTGTTGTGACTGAGCATTTGATCCAATTATGAAGCACATAGTCCTAATTTATGCATGTTAAGATGTCTTCATCTTAAAGCGGTGGGTGCCCCCTTATTGCATGATAGAGGAAACACTGGTGTGTATCTTTTTGTTCATTTTCCTCCAAGCTTATATTTTTCTCCTCAGCCTTTTCCTGGTGATGAGCTACTGCGAGCAGGATCTTGCCAGTCTGCTGGAGAACATGCAGTCGCCATTCTCTGAGGCTCAGGTCTGCTTCCTTATAAAAATTTATGCTTTTTTTAGATGTGTTGCATCAATATTAAAAAAAAAGATTTCTATGTTTTTACTTCATTGCTCAATTAACGTAGTCCTATTTATAGGGATCACAATTTTTTTTTAAATACGCCTTAAGTAATGAAAATTACAATATTGTGCTTTTTTTGTTGCCAGAATTCATTAAGCTGCTTCAGTGAGATTTAGGCTGCGCTCACAGTTAATTTTCTCCAAACCAAAATAACCAAATGATGCTTTTTAGTCTTAGTTCGGTTCGTATTGGGCAGTTTCCACAAAGCTTAAAGCACCCAACTTACGGTGTTTGTCACATCCAGAATGTTGTCTGGTTCTGTGTAGGTCTAGTCTGGAAAGTCTCTTAAATTCAGTAAATTAATGTAATTATTATTCGTTGGGATGCCTTCTCTGTGTTGTTGTTTCAGGTGAAGTGCATCGTTCTTCAGCTTCTCAAAGGCCTGGCGTACCTGCACGAGAACTTCATCCTCCACAGGTCACTGAGCTTTATAGTCGTCGAGAACAGAGCGAGAGTTCCGATCGGTTTCTCATCAGTTATTATTTTGTTTAAAGGGATTTGAAAGTTTCAAATCTACTGATGACTGATAAGGGCTGTGTAAAGATTGGTAAGTGCATTTAATAAACAAATTAATCTCTTATTTAATTTAGTAATTACAGTGCAATGGAAAACTGGGATTACATTGTATTTCAGATTGTGTTCAATGATTTATGCTAAGCTAACTAATAAGCTAATCTTTAAACGGGTTGAATAGTTAAATAAAGCCTGAAAACACTGTTCACATTATGTCGCACAGAGACAACCTTATCTACCTTGTTACAGATGTTTGCTTCAGAAGCACTGGAATTCTGGGTATTGAAGTTTCACTCTAGAGTCTAAATCCTACAACTTGAAGTTACTGAATCAAACTGATTTGAACCTTTTTATCAAAGATGCCACTAAAGGAGTCATGAGGAATGTATGCAAATGATTTAAAATAAGTTTTCTACTTGATTACAGAGTGGACATGATTTAGTTGTTTTATTTAGACTAAGAATGGTTGGGTTTGTTTCCCCCTGCAGCTGACTTTGGTCTGGCCCGTGTGTACGGCATCCCTCTTCAGCCCATGACCCCTCGAGTCGTCACTCTGTGGTGAGAACATCTCCTTTCCCTCTGTTTCCAGCAATATTTCTAACAATGGCTTGAGTTTTTGTATTTTGTATTAAATACTTTATTAGTTAAAAGTTTTTTTTTTTATTAAATGTGTGTATTTATTGATCCTTTTTGCGAAGAGAAGTCTGCGTTCTGCTCTCTGGATATTTGCTGACCGTCAGGGTGACCTTGCTCTGGTTACTTTCTGATATTCACTGGAACTATTTTTAGTCTCAACATTTAAGTTGTTAATCCATTTCAAATATTATTATAATCTTAATTCTATAAATTATATATCTCATGTTCTTCATCATTCATTTTAACTTTAATGACTACGGTCTCTGGTAATCATTGTTAACAGTGGGAGCACAGCTGGAGATATTCTGCAATCCCAAACATTTTCATTAACCTTTTGAAAAATAGTGTTTTATAAAGTGGCCCAGACAGATCCCAGGGGCTTCGTGTGTCAAAACCACCTTACTTTCATGCATATTTATGCAATGTATTACGTACTGTGTGGATAGTTTTTCATGCATCTTGTGGATGATGTTACATGGCTTTGCTTTTTAAACAGGAAGTGCGAAAATGAGACAATAAATCTATAAAAAAAGACATAATGTTGTTTAAAATGAAACAAATGGTTCAGGTTACAGGCTTGAGCAGACAGAGTTTAATGTTGGTGGTATTTTAACGTATTGTGACACCGTAGAACGACATACTTTAAAATGAAATGGTTAAAAGTCCCCTGCTACAGCCACCGAACTTCCCTCAAGCAGAATGTTAGTTTAACATTAGTGTTTGATGTGCAGGTATCGAGCGCCGGAGCTGCTGCTGGGCACCAAGACACAGACAACGGCTCTGGACATGTGGTGAGAACAGCGTTACGTAAGCAGCTTAGAACGCTCTGTTCAGAGAGAGATGGCAGGAAGTTCTTGGAAAGCTGCAGGGTCACATGACTGGAACATTAGTGTTTACAACTCTTTCCGTTGTCGTCTAAAAATCAGAAATCAAAAACCTTGTTTTCTCAGATCAGGATGATGTCGAGTCCCAGTTTGACTGCTTGCACAGCATCCTAAACTAAATACTTTTACATTTATTTGAATTTAATTCGTAGTACGCTGGAGTGTGAGGCAAAAAAGTGAACATTCTGGGACACGGCTTCCTCTTAAAATGATAATGTGTCGCCTGGTTACACGCCTGTCAATCATATTCTCAGATGTTTATTTTCATTCATTTATTTATTTATTCATTTTCCATAATGTTTCAATATACAATATATTATGGCTGATAATTTTATATAAACCATCATTTTCACTTTTGACGCCCTATAAGATGTATATTGCTGTTATTATTTTAAGCCTAAACTATGCTTGTTTATTTAATTGTGATTTGCACTTTTTGCACTCGCATGGATGCTGTAATCATTTAAAGCTATCTGCAGTTTTATTTATTTATTTATTTAATAGAGAAGTTGTTTATCCTTTTGGGGGTAAGACTTTCTTGTAAAATCGACATACAGTAATATTTTAACGTTAAGTTGATTTAATGTTATTTTGAAGGGTTTACTATATTTTAAAATTAAAGTTACATTTATTTATTTATTATTTCCTTGCTGCAGGACGACTGAACATTTATGTAAAAGTCGTCATTATTTTATAACAAATTCTGCTAAAATCGTAAAACAAACAGTTTCTAGGAAGTGTCTTTAAAGCGTTCCTGTGGATTCGCTGCCTGTTGAGAAGTGCTATCGACTCAAACATGGCTTTAAATGTTGATTTTTAATGAATCCCAGCACCCGTAAGAAAAAGGTGCATTCACACCTCAGTGTTAAAGAGGGGTGTGGTCAGTGACGAATTGCTGAGATTAAATGGAGACAGCGTTTGGTGTCATCAGGCGCGTGCTAACCTCTCACATGTAATGCTGTGAGAGAGAAATGAATTATCTGCTCCGATGCTTCTCTGCTTTATTCATTACAGTCACTGGTGATCATTGTTAACAGTCAGAGTGCATTTAAACAGCTGCAGATATTGTGGTGCCAAAATAAGGTGCAACATTGTACATAATTTCAGTTAAAGTTTTCTACTGTTTTTTTACTGTATAAAACTTTTTTACTTTTTCTGAATACTGTGTGATGATGTGAGATGAACAGGAATCCGTGCAGCGAAAGTCACAGGAGAAGCTTTCAGTGAGTTTCTGCCAAGTGTGTTAAACCCAGATCTGTGTTGTCTGGCTGCTTCTGATTGGATCAACCGAGACTGATCTAAATCTCCAACAGGAGCCAAGCTCTCCGGAGGGAAGTGCTGCTGCCGCTGTTGCTCAGAAATGAGGAAATTGTGTCGAAAGAGAAAGATATCAAACGGAAGGCATTTAAAAAACACAAGTGTAACGCTGAAGAGCAGGGACACGGTTTCTGGAGGGAGACGGTTTAGCTCCAACATGAGCTTTGGTAGATCCTAATATAACAGATGGGTGGCAGTCAGCTGATGTTCAGAGAACACCTGGCATTATGCAAGTAGTTCAACCATTAGGCCCTCGGTGTCCTCAGAAGATGCACCATGGGATATTCAAAGGTTTTGGAAAGGGCTTTAAACCATGAAAATATTACCGTATATTTAATAATTTAATCAGAAAGATTTTGTTGTAAAAAAAAAATCCCACATTTTTGTGTTGTTTTTTTTTTTTTTTTTTTTTTTTTTTTTGGTCAATCTTTATTTGTTTGTTTGTTTTTGTCAATTCTCTAGCTTCTCTCATCTTTGATAAGAGAAGAGATCCTGGGTGTGATCTCTGTTCCTGTGTTTTCAGGGCGGTGGGATGCATCTTTGCGGAGCTTCTAGCCCATAAACCCTTGCTGCCGGGGGCTTCTGAGATCCAGCAGGTGGATCTGATCGTCCAGCTGCTCGGCACGCCCAATGACAGCATCTGGCCGGTAAGCACGTATGGACCGCCCCAGAAACCCTCAGGCGGAAGTAGAGTTTTGTTACCTTTTGGAGCTGCACGGATTCAGCCAGACTTTATTTCCTGGTACATCGACATGTTTGTATTTATTTTACCAAAAAAGCCACCGTTTGAGAATATATACACCGTCTTTTGAATATTTGAAAGAACAAAGTATTCCACAGACACTGTAATTTTCCAGAATATCTGATGAATATAAATCCCTGGGAGTGTAATTGTACTCGAAAACTAATAAAAGAGCAAACATCTCGTTAGTTTAACGGCCCCTTCTGTCTATTGCAGTGAAACTGTGATCCAACACGGATTTCTTTTTGTTCTGTTAAGGGTTTCTCGCGGCTACCTCTGGTGGGTCAGTACACTCTGAGGAAGCAACCTTACAACAACCTCAAGAACAAGTTCACGTGGCTCTCAGAGGCCGGGTTACGACTGCTGAACCTGCTCTTCATGTACAACCCTCAGCGCAGGTACTGGATCCAAACACATGTAACGTCACAGCAGAGTAAGAGGTGCACGAGGTATTTCCTTTAAGCTAAACCTTACTCTCAGACTAGCTGCTAGTGAGGGAAGATAAACGGCTTAGCCACTTAAGAGCTCTGCTAATATCCTAATGCACTTAACCTTGAGAACAGAGCCTCCACATTTAGAACAAAACTGTAACAAATTGTTTTTTCTGCTAGTTTTGTTTAAAAAAAAATTACACAAGGCTTGAAAAGAATTCCAACTATCTTGATTGGTACCGGTCTTGTGATGGTGAGCTGGTGGTACTGTCTGACCATCCCGGTGCTCTTGTACCACCAACCCACCCTTAAGGGTAGCCCTGCAAGATTAGTACGAAATACAACGTAGAACTCCATGTATCCGGTGCTGAACAAGGCAATAACCTGCCTGTTCTGATCGACCCAACCCCTCTCAATGTGCAAATTTCTAGAAAATTTAAAAGAATTTAAAAATTGGCCAAAATCGACATACTAACTAACCCCTTTTTGTTTTTTTTTGGCTAAAATATAAAATTTCTCCAAATCCTTTGAAACTTTTTCAGCTAAAAGAGGATGTCATTACTACAAGATGTAAATAATTTTCAGTTTGAAATCTGGGCATCTGACATTCAACCAATGGTGGAATGGTGGGCGGTGCCATCAATCAAGTCTCAATTACATGTCCATATCTTTGCTTCTAGATGAGATATTAATGTGAAAACCACACAGCTGTTCTAGTTTACCCAAGCTCTCTCAGTGGCGCAAATATATAGAAAATTAAAAATTTTGAAAATTTGGCCAAAATCGACATACAAGTTTTTTGTATTTTCGGCTCAAATATCAAATTTCAGAAAGAGGATGTCATTACTAGAAGATTTACAGTTTACTACTTGATATCTAGTCCTGACGCTGAGATCTGGGCATCATTTGTTCTGTGGAAATACCACGTCTGAACCAAGTTGTAATATGTTTTTATCGGACAAAACAAGATGTTTACAATAAATGATTTTTAGTGTGCCCAAACAAAACTCCGTATCTAATGTACAAACTCTCTACTTCCTTTCACAGAGCCACAGCTGAAGACTGTTTAGAAAGCTCTTACTTCAAGGAAAAGCCTTTGCGTGAGTCGAGCGGTCGCGTTGAACAATGGTTCATGTCGAAATTCCAGTGTTCACAGATGCTTTTGTTTCTGCAGCATGTGAACCGGAGCTGATGCCAACCTTTCCACACCACAGGAATAAACGCAGCAGCTCTGCTGCTGCAAGCCAATCAAAACGGAGCAAAGTCTGACTGAGAGCACCGTGATGTCATGCGTATCACAGGTGAACATGCAATCTATTTACTCCAGGAGAATCTCAAAACACGTCCTAAAATATGTAAATGTTCACAAAGCATTTCATACTTTTTCTTTTTCAAAGCTAAAATAGTCTAGATATTTGTAATTTTCATAATGACTGGTGTATGTTACAAACCTGTACACAAGGGGGCGTTATATAACAAGACAAAAAAATAGAAACAACATTGTTGTTGAAATGTTCTTTAATTGCACATATATTTCACAGCATCCTTCATCAAAAGAAAAAAAGGTGTTTGTCATGAAATACAACAAATGATCCATCGCTTAAATGAAATGACAGAGGAGACATACAGTTAAGCCATGTTTAAATTAAACATTTCATCATTTCAGTTTACGGTTTTGTTCTGATCAGGGGTTCTTCTGGCGCAGCGTTTAACACCAGCTCTAGAAAGATTTCTAGCATAAATCATATGTGCAAATAATCTGCATTCTTTTCAGTGTGAAGCAAATGCAGATTTTTATTAGTAAAAGCTTTAGCATCTTTTTATTCTGTATGAAAACTGCTTTACACCACAGAAAGGACCTTGGTTTAAGTTTAAACTATAACTAGCAATACTGATTAACTTGGGAAAAATGTTCAAATGTACATGTGTTTTTTTTGTGAAGACTTTAGCTTAATTTAGTAAAATTGTTAATAAAAAAAAATCACTTCTTGAGTTCTGTGGTGTAAAGATAGTTGCAGAAGACACTGTTCTGAATAAATTATAATAAATACTGAAGATAACAAGCTAATGAAATGAAACAATCCTCAGGTTTGAGAGCATGATGACACAAACCAGCTGCAAGTAGTATTTTCTAATCAGCTCAGATAGTTTAGAGGGAATAGTCCTGGTTTAAGGCTACAGACGTTTAGCCTTCCTGCCCAAAGTCTTCTGTAAACTTCTTGACCTTTAGCAGATCTTCTGTGTTGACGGTAGGCCGTGTGGTGGACAGCGAGCGCAGCATATCAGACTGTAAACATCAAATGGTTAAGATATTACCTTTTTTTACACAACTTTGATTTCTTGAACTTTCACCTGTGAGGAAATCCATTTTTTTTTTAACAAGATCATCTTGTCTCCTGTTCACATTTAATTAAATAAATCCAAATAATCGCTTAATTTTCTCTCACCATGCAGACAATAGGCTCCAGCAGCTTGTCCCCAGGAACATCCATCCAGGTCATCTCGATGGCTTCGGGGTCACCTGGTGAGCATGGGGTCAGAAGGTCGTCCACCATCGCTGCACTGTTACTGCGGGACGGCCCTCGCACCTCAAACACAAGCGGAGAGAGCAGAGGATAAACACTCAGTGTTTCCAGGGCCGGAAAAGAAAAGGGTTTCAAAGTTCATCTACATTAAGAGTTAACACTGATAATAAAATTAACTTAATGCATCTACATGTGTCTGCCTGGATCTTATAGAGATGGCTAAGGCACATTCGAGGATCAAGTGAACACCTGCTGGTCACTGAAGAAACAGCAAAACTCAAGAATCAGAAGAAAGGTACGGCTAAAGAACATCCGCGAGTTGTTTAAGGTTCACGTGTGTAACTGCTACAGAACATCCGTGAATCATCTAAAGTTCACTCGCAAATCTGTGTAAGAAAATCGGTGAGACAAGGTTTCCTCATACAACAGCTACTGGACATTCACGAGGCGTTTAAGGCGCACAAGAAAATTGGTTAAAGAACATCCGCTAGTCATTTAAGGTTCACTCGAGTAACAGATACAGAACATCCACAGGTCGTTTCAGCCGCACTTGAAAATTGGCTAAAGAACATCCGCCAGTCTTTTAAAGTACACGTGAGAAACAGTTAAAGAACATCCGCGAGTCGTTTAAGGTTCACTTGAGTAACAGTTAAAGAACATCCGCGAGTCGTTTAAGGTTCACTCGAGTAACAGTTAAAGAACATCCGCGAGTCGTTTAAGGTTCACTCGAGTAACAGTTAAAGAACATCCGCGAGTCGTTTAAAGTACACGCGAGAAACAGTTAAAGAACATCCGCGAGTCGTTTAAAGGTTCACTCGAGTAACAGCTACA
>SRMA01026256.1:886868-937687 GCA_007224835.1 Danionella cerebrum
AGAACATCCGCGAGTCATTTAAGTACACGTGAGAAACAGTTAAAGAACATCCGCGAGTCGTTTAAAGTACACGTGAGAAACAGTTAAAGAACATCCGCGAGTCGTTTAAAGTACACGCGAGAAACAGTTAAAGAACATCCGCGAGTCGTTTAAGGTTCACTCGAGTAACAGCTACAGAAAGTTCGTGAGTCGTTTAAAGTACACGCGAGAAACAGCTACAGAACATCCGCGAAACAGATTATTTGCTGTTGGTGAGGATGCAGCATTACCTTCTTAAAGTGTGTGGCGGACTGCACCTTCCTGACGGGCTGCATAAGTGCGTCTCGAACTATAATGCTAATGTCAGCTCCAGAGTAGCCGTCAGTTTTCTTAGCGAGCTGCTTCAGGTCAGCTTCGCTCAGGCTGTGGGGGGTGTTTCCTAGATGGAGGCGGAACATGACTCCTCTCGCTGGTTCCTCGGGGAGAGGGATGTAGATGCGCTTCTCAAACCTGTTATCGCCACACCAGAAATTAGCAAAGAATTCATCAACAGCTTCTTTAGTCTTATTTCAAGATTGAGACCGACCTCCTGCGGATAGCAGCATCGAGGACCCAGGGGATGTTTGTGGCGCCCAGAACTAAAATCCCATCGTTGTTGTTTCCAACACCTGCAGAGCATTCAGAAAAAAAGATTATCTCAACCTTAACATCTGACTAAAGATGAACCAACACATCTAAAAGACTTCGAGAGACAACCAACCAGACAACTCACCCTGCATCTGCACCAGGAACTCTGTCTTGATCCTGCGAGCAGCTTCACTTTCATTCTCGTTCCTGGAGCCGCAGAGAGAGTCCACTTCATCGATGAAGATGATGGAGGGCTTGTGCTGCCGGGCCAGCTCAAACAGGTTCTTCACCAGCCTGAGAGAGAAGATCAAGGATTGAGCGAGGGACTTCAAGGGTTATTCTAGTCAATGTTAAACATACTTCTCGCTTTCCCCTAGCCACTTGGACATGAGGTCTGAGGAGGACACACTGAAGAAGGTGGAATTGTTGGCCTCGGTGGCCACAGCTTTGGCCAGGTAAGACTTTCCTGTGCCGGGCGGCCCAAACAAGAGGATGCCCCTCCAAGGAGTGCGCTTGCCTTCAGCACATAATGGTTATGGTGTAATAAAAGCCAAAGCAGAAACTATACATCTGTACTTTCTCTGTAGTCGTTCTTCCTGCACTGGAGTAGAACCTCGTTATTACCATTAGAGTACTTTGTCAAAACCAATAAAACATTCCAGTGAATTGTGCCTCACTGTACGATGTCCAGGCATTCGATTCGAAATATAAAAAAGGATTCACTTAGATTCTGGAGTCAGCGTGTATAGAACGGTAGCTATCGCAAAACCAGAACGTACTGAGCAATACTGGAAGAACGTGGAGGTAGTAGTGCAAGTAGTCCATTAGAACTTGAACATCGATAACAGGGGTAGATTAATCGATTAAATCAATCTATAGTTAGCGCTGTGGCAGAATAGAAAGAAGCTACTTTACAGTTAATAATAACAACGAGACATGCATCTCAGACCTGTGAAGAGATGAGGGAACTTGATGGGGAGGATCACTGCTTCCTTCAGAGCTTCCTTGGCTCCCTCCAGCCCAGCCACATCGTTCCATCTTACATTGGGCTTCTCCATCACGATCGCTCCTGTAAACAACATGAAGAGTGTGGGAGTCTATGGTTAATTTACGATATTAGGTTTATTTGTTCTACAGCACTTAAGTCTGTTGTAATTGTGGGACAAATCGATTAATCTTTTCATTGGAGAAGTTGATTTTGAGCCCGTACGCAGTCACCTGTGCCCCATTAGTAAAAATCTGCATCATTTATTGGGTTTCCAATTTGAAGAAATAAGTAAACCTTTTTAGTGGTTTATTTCTGTGGCCAAATTGGTCATTTTCTTTCGGTCATAATAAAAACACACAAAAAACAGCTTTTCTGAGCTTTGTTTTTCTCTTGTGTGAGCAGTTTAGCAATGAGGAGCTCTGACTCTGAGTTTATAATTACCAGTAATGTCTGTAGCTCATCTCAAAGGCTTCTATTCGCCTACTCTTGACCATTAAACGATTTTATTTCCCTGTATTTGGTTTCCATTGAACAGATGCTTTCATGCAGGGACTTGCAGATCAGTAGAACAAGCAATTTCTAATTTCTAAATCTGTAAATCATAAGAAGTGCTCAGAGAAGAGTATGAAGTTAAATCACAATTAAGTGCTTTAGATGAAAGCATACGTTTACCTGAGAATAAATAAGAGAATAAAGGTGCAGCACAGTAATATTTTGATCCGAGCAGCTCTGTAGATGCACCTAATGACTCAACAACAGGAACACACTCACCCATCAGATGCTCCTGGAGCTTCTTCTTCTCAGGATTCTCTCCCTCGCTGTCGCTATCGCTTCTGCTCACAGAAAGAGAGAGAGAATCACAGTGAGAAACTGCCTCCTGCAGGAGGAATCTGAAAAGCAGAGGCGCGTACTTGTCATTGTTCTGCGTCTCTTTGACGGGCTTCTTGCCCTGCTTGTCCTTGTTCTTCAGGTAGTCCTTCAGCTTCTCCGCTCGGTCCAGATACTGCATACACTTACCTCGGATGCTCTCCTTCGCCTTGTCACTGTGTGCTTCATCTGTGAGGGAACACGAACAGCATTCTTCAAATTCTGGCCTCAGACAAGCATCTCAACACCTGCACTTTCGCAGAGCTAAACAACCCCAGTAACAGGAAGCTGTTTGGCTGCTCTCATTTCTCTCAATAAGGACACTGCTACAGTTTGTTAGATTATTATTTAAATAATAATAATTAAAAAATGTATTTTGAAGAATCACAAAAACAATATATGCACAGATGTTTAGAGCTAGGTTGGTGTTTGCCGTGAAAAAAGGTAGGAACTAAAACCTGCCGGACTGTGGTTCTCAAGGAACAACACTGCATTTCTGCAGCAATTCTTTGACAAGACATCAACAAAGGTTCAGAGATCTCAGACTCACATTTGATGGCGTGCAAGAAATACTCCACGGCGTGCTGGTAGAGTCTCAGCGCCTCCTCATAGTTCTTAGCCTTGTCCTCCTCTGTGGCTTTAGTCACCAAGTCAATCGCTTTCTAGCCAGGAGGAACATTCCATATTATGAGAAAAATGCACATTATCTTCATGAAGACCAAAAATCAGCAAGATCAGGGGTGTAAACTCAGTTTCTGGAGGGTCACAGCCCTGCTGAGTTTACTTCTAACCCTGCTCAGAGAGACCCACATCTGAAGCTTACAAACAGCCTGAAGGACCTAATGAACTGCATCAGGTGTGTTTAGTTGTGGTTGGAGCTAAACTGTGCAGGGACACCCCTGAGCTAAATGCTCGAGGTTCTGCAGGAGGAAGAGCAGCATCCTTCAATGTTCTGGAAGAGAGCAAGCTGAGTAGAACTGTCAGCCAGTGGGCCAGTGGTTCCAAGCACTCTCTCAAAGCAGCTAATCTCAGTATGTGTGTCAAATTACACTCATCTCAGTGAAACATACACAATTGTAAAAACAATATAAACATGGGATTGAGATTTTACAATGAAATTAACATGTTTTATGTGAAAAGTAGTAAATGGACAGAATGCGAATCTCATCCCTTTTTAATTTGTTATTTTCTAAATATGGATAAGACAAAATACAAAGGAAATCCATCAACGGAAGTAACAAATTAACAAATTTAGCAAATGTATCAATTAAACATGCACTGCTTTTATTATAATAGGATATAGAGTTAATATGCAGCATGAAAATGTATCACAATAATTGGTTATTAAATGAAGATGGATTTTCATGCAAAGCCTAAACTCAAGCCGTTCCTACAACAGCTCAATGGGGGCCTGGTTGCTGTAAAAAAAATCTTTATTACGATCAGAACCCGTGCTTTTAATTTGTTAGAAACGTGTTTGGCTGCGATGATTGGCTAACTTCAAATAAAAATAGATTGAACCCCCAACCTGGAGTCAACAGTGTAACTAAATGTGAGGTATTTAGATCTTAATAAATTGTTTTAAACGTATGTAACGTTAGGCTGTTCCTATATGCACCATTACGTTACAAATAAATATGAAGTGTTTGTTTACATAATTTGCAAAACGGTAAAACCTCTAATATCAAGTCTGCCGTTACAACATATACATAATAGCGTTAAAAGACGTACGAGTGAGAAAGGAATATAAGCTAGTTTGATTTTCAAACGTTAGGTGCTGTTATCGTTGTTGATGTGAGCCAGAGCTAATGCTAAAGCTAAACTCACCTGCAGTGTTGACGTTGTCATTTCATCTCACGCACCCGCGGTTTGTTCTTTTTCTTAAAGTACTAAATTACCAAAGTCCTCGTTGTAACAGGAGCAAAATACAAACTGTTAAAATTTAAAGATCCCATAGACTGTATAAATAGATTGAAGGGAGTGCCGAAACGGAAAGCAATAGCCTTTGGTGGTGTCCACCTCTCTAGTGTCCTACGTCGAAAACTGCTAAACATGTTGGTTCCGGGGTCCCATTATTTTTTTACCTCCTGTGATATTTTCCTGCCTCGGCCTCCATCGTATGGTTAAACACATTGCTTATATGGTTATGTTCAAATGAATTATTCTTCTTCAAGTTCAGTGTTTCTAAGTAACTATATATATATATATATATATATATATATATATATATATATATATATATATATTATATATATATATATTCTATTACTAGCATGTGAGCATTGCAGACAGCAGAGTACGCTATTGGTCCATATTGGAAACCCTCAGGCAAAGATGACAAGTGAACAGGTGATTTCCTTGTTTGGTGGCTCTGTCAACATAACTACACAGATAATAAAATGTGTACAGATTGGGACTTAATTGGCAAGTTGTGTACATATTTAATAATCTGTCAAATTATATGTTGATTTAAAAAAAAAAGCAGCCAAACACTAAATTATAAATAACCTTTTCACTCACCATCCTGGACCGTAATAACCACAGAATCAGAGGCTTTCAAACATGGACCAATAGCACACATCTTTCACGTTTTTGTGCCAAATTGTATTCAAAGGGGTAAATCTTAAGATGTATATGCAGCCATTTAATTTTGCAAATGGGTTGCAGCTTGTTTGCAAGTAGTTTCTTTCACAAGGCATTTCACTCCATGCATTCACCCCCACTTTCACTCCTAGAAGAAATGTATTCACACGAGGAATGCAAGCAAGTGTTTGTTGTTTAAATAAATACTCAAAAATGCAAATGAATGTTTATTAATACATTTTAATACAGAAACAATGCATAGCTTTGGGTTATGAAGAGAAAAAAAGCAAACTTTGATCATGTGCTGCAGCTGCCACAAGTCGACTTTGGTTCTTTACAGAATGAAGATTCAAGCGCAAAAATGAACCGATAAGGACACAAGGAAACAGTCTCTGAGTTTATAAAATACATTCATCGTCTGCAACATTGGTCAAATTTCACTGCCACAAGTGCAATATATTTATCTGATCAAAAGAATTTCCTATTTGAGACAAAGCATCGTTTTAAGTGAACACAAATAAAATGTGACGGTAACAGAAGGTCCACAAATCAGTGCATAGTAGAGGTGTGAGGAAAAATCTATATCCCGAGTGCGTGTACGTGTGTGTGCGTGTACGTGTGTGTGTGTGTATGTGTGTAAGTGTGTGTAGACTCTATATGGCTCACTACTATCTGTGCAAACCTTTACACAATTATTCCACGTGATAAATCGCACAATCCCCATATGCCACAAGGAGAAAGTGGCATCAAGATGACTCTTATTTTAAAATATGTATGGCGTTCATGAGAGAAACAGACAATGGAAATGTAAGGGCACTTCAGTCACACGTATGAAACTCTTAATACGTTATTCAGTGGTTGAGGAGAAGGAGCTCCGCCTTTGTTTGACGTCTAGCTACCGAAAACCTTCGCAAAGCAAATCTTCTGCATTTACCCATGGGACTATGTTCAATAGAGATTGAGTTATAGCTCCACCCCTCTTAACTCCTCCCCATGGAACCTTTAAGAAGCTCTTCCCCAGTGGATGTCTCCCTTCTACTGGATGCTAGCTCCACCCACATTGAGCCGCGTTGAAGGTTATGATGTAGTTTGTTCATTATGTTCCTTTATCTAATACTAACGTTTGCAACGAGCCACACTCTACTAAAACTGAGCTCTTTCCTGAACGTCTCCAATACCGTCTGAGGCTGAGGTTTTTTGAGGGAGAGACCTGACACAATTCTCTAGTGAATAATAAAGGCATAACGGTGAGGCATTTGGAGGCAGTTCTAACAAAGCACTCTGTTAAAAAGGAGAATATGTGTCCCTCAACCTGTTGAGACTCCCAAAAAACAAATAATGAAGCTTTCAAAATCATAACATGGCTCTTTACAAGCTGTTTTATTTGACTTTGTTTAAGCTTTCTATAAAGAGTGTCCTTGGGTGTCTTCAAAGTGCCAGTAAATAAACATTTAATATAAAATTTAGTTGATAAGTGAGCCGTAATGAGCAGATAGTTCTATATAGAACATCTCGTAAACAGCTCTTGGATTACTTTGAATAAAAACGCTCCTGGTCTGATTGGATTCAATGATCTATGCTAAGCTAACGCTAACAGTGCTTTCACTAGAGCTGGTTAAAAAGATTCCAATACGGTAAAAATTAGCTTAAAAAAGATGTTCCTTTACAGTTTATTCCCTTAAAAGCCTGTAAAAATTTTGGTAAAATATGATGTAGATACGAAGCAAGCGCACACTTAATACAGTATTACGTCAAGGCTGGGGAAATAAATGATAAACGCATTACATACGGCGTCACGATTCCTGTGTTTATTAATGAATCCTAATTAGGACCACAAGGGTCTGCTGGTGTTTATCTTAAAACACGATTTGAGTCACGGGAACTTTCCCTTATAAAGCTCACACAACATTAACCGAACCAATTAGGATCAGAAATGTTCAAATACTTGCCTTTAATATTTGAACTCTATGTGACGCCTGAAATGTAACCAACTAAATAAAAAGAAAAGATTAATGATAAAGTTACAATACATTTTGAATGAAAATAGCAGGAGCTTTTGTTGTTAGTAACTAGAACGAATAACCTTATATTTTCATAGTATATATTATATAGATATATTTGTAGAAATGATAAATGTACTTCATGTGGATCTCGTATAAACGTGGAAAACTGTCTGTGGTGATATAATTAGATTTTGATTATAGCCCTTTATTTTAAACACATCTCAGAGGAGGGATATCGTTCCGAAATGTTGTTTCTGGTCAGTCGTAAGCTTATAGCTAATATTCATTTGTTCCGCAGCGTTAAGCTCAAACTGACGACGAGGATGACACTCTTCTCATGCAGTGTAACATTAACATAAATACAAGTGAGCGAAGTGGAAAACATAGATTTTTGCTAAAGCGTTTCTCCTGATTAATCTCAGTAAAAGCTCTGGAGGTCAAGGCACAGCCGGTGATCAGTAACAGAGGAACACTGCTTTGCAGAGACTCACTGAAGAACGGAGCTGGAATGCGAAACACTGCAGGTGTTTGTCAGTAAAGGCAGGAAGCACTGAGCCCGTCTCACTTCCTGTTGGTTTACGTCAGGAGACCGAGCCGAGCCAGTTTGGCCGAGAGGAAAGAGTGAAGCACAAAGACCACCGGCTTCGGCCCCGAGTGAAGCTCAAACACCTGAGAAACACAAACATTTCAGATCATTTAGAGATAAGCAGTAGTGTTTTTAGATCCACTGCCTCCGTGATGATCTCCAGCTCCATAATGACCGTAAAAGTCACACTCGTTTTTCAACAAAGAGAGCAGGAATTCCGTAATTCAGTGACACGGCGCAGAGCTTTATTTTACTGTACAATGGAAGTTCTGCTCGTACCATCTCTCCCTCCGGAGCGCCGAAGTCCAAAAAGAGGTTTCTGATGCCGTCGTCCGTTGACATCTTGAGCCGCTCGTACGGGAAGTGGAAGAGCACCGAGTCTCCAGACTCCCGGGTGACCGTGAAGCCGCGCTCGTAGTGGAGGACCAGACGCACGTTCTGCCTGTTCAGCACGCAGCCTGGACGCAGACACATGAAGCTCCTGGATCACCCGCTTCATCATCATCACGTGCATTTCTCAATCCTCACCTATAGACACCTCTTTGATGAGTTCCGCCGCTGAGTGTGTGCCCTGCACCAGCGCCCGGGTCCATGTGGACAGGTCCCAGTGCGTCTCCACCCGAAACACATGAGCCTCGATGCCTCGATCGGTGCCGGTGCGAGTGTGAAAGAGCAGGTCTCCACCCAGAGCCGGAGAACTGCGCACGCTGCCCGAATGCACCAGCCTTGAGACACAAACAAGCCTTGAATTCCCTGAACTCCTTTCGGTCTAAATGAAGCCGCTGAGCTCAAAAGGAGATCCAAACGCTACCGTGTGGCGAGCAGCGGGTGAGCGAGCACGGGACTCTTCCAGCCCTCGAACGTCCAGGGCACAGACTGGAAGAGCAGCAGATCTTTCTCCGTGAGCGCCATGATGAGCCGTCTGTACTGTTGTCGACCTCCATCCACCTCCACCTGAACACAGACACGGCATGAGCTGCACTGAGCCTCTGGCAAGTGTTTGTAGTCCATTTCAGCCATTCAAAGTTGAGAAATTTATAGATTCGAAGTCCCATGTGCATATACAGGTCAGAAAAAGTACTTTTTTCAATAAGCGCTTTTAAATTAATAATTTATTAATAGTTTAAAAACATTGATGTCACGTCCTGCGCAGAGGAGTAGTGCTTGAACTCTTCTCCATCACTCTCTCCACTCTCCTGTTGTTTATTGTGTAAGCCACGATAAAATCACTGGCGTATTTCTTTCAGCTCTTCCCATTAACACTTAGGTCAAAGGGGGTGGCGAAGGCATAGGGGACCCGAGCGGTAAGTGAGAGATTTGGGCTTTCTAAGACTTTCTGAGTATGAGTTGTGACATCATTAGAACTATTTTAGTCACTACATGTTTGAGAAGGACAGCTTGATTAGAACTTGAATTCGTTTACTTGTGTTCTGTCGTGTTTTACGAGTTAATGTTCTTTTAGGAAAGGCATCATTTCATCATTATTTTCCTTTACCTTGTTGCAAACCCAAACTCTAGATGGAAATTGTTTGGTAACGCAACACTTCGCCGTTAAATACGTATGACTTCATTTTAAACTGAAAGCAAATACATTTTCACTCTTTCTTTTGTAGAAAAGTTACATTATATGAATGGTAGACTGCGGTGCTTCATGGTTTTAATGTAGATGCGCCGTTAATCTTTAATGCAGTACTTGTATATTTATTTTACTAATCTGGATTATTCCGCCCTTGTAACAAACTGCTTTCTGTGTTTACTCCCAAACTGTAAGTCGCTTTGCTAAATGTAAACGTAAATGCAATAAATAAAATACTCTCGGAGCATACTGCCCAGCCTTGTGTTTGATACCTGCTCTGCCAGCCAGCCGATGTGTTTGACGGTGCAGTGTGTGTTGGCGCTGCTCAGGTAGCCATTGATGTGGGAGAGTGTGTGAGGCAGGAGCGCTGTCACGTTGGTGTGTATGGCAGTGAACCAAGAGTGGGCGCTGGCCCCGTCTTTACAGCGGAGAACCACTGTGTGCTGACCGTCTGGGGAGTGAAGCTCCAGCAGCCTGCAGCCAAACAGAAGAACACCTTAATTTTGCATGAAATGTGACTTTATTACGCTTTCATTTAATGTAAACACTGTGTTGAATCCAAATTCAGGTTTGTGCTGAATGCAAGACAAATTTCTAGGTCTGGATGTTGTGGTTATAATGTCTCCTGCCATTTTGATATTGCAGTGTGTGAATTACTTTCAGATTTATTTAAATGGTCCTTGCATTCCTGTGGCTGTGTGGGAAATAAAGCACCAGATTGAGATGAGTTCCATGACTAGCGCTGCATCAGTAAAATAAGCTCCAGTTACTTCTCTGTTTCGTCTAACAACCCCTGTGAAGTAGTTGCCTTCTTTTTGAATGTATGAGGTTGACCTTTTTGGTGGTGGTCTCCAAGTCTTTTGTCTAAGAAACTGTAAATTTAACTCGGTGTGCTTTCATCACTATTCATTGAGAATTTATCCAACAACTTGGTCCTTCGAGCCGGATCCAAACATCTCTCCTAGATGTTCTTAGAAAGAATGCTCTCACTTGCTAAATCCTCCCTCGTTCTCACCTGTTCTCCAGGTCGGGCATGGTGAGGTTTCGGCTAATGAAGCTCATCTGGAGAGGGATGATCTTCTTCTGGTGTGACTCCTCACTGCTGCTGAGGTTTGGGGACTGGTGTCGGGTGTCCCAAGGCTGATCAGAGCCCATTGAGACTTTTCTGAAGAGCGGAGAAACCTCCCTAATGTACTTTACTGAACATACATACACAAAAAGAGAGAGAAGGGTTATATCTGAATTTAAAACAGATAGTTTTCTTGAATTTCCTTTGAAAACATACATGAATGCATTTGGACTTTTATTTTTACTACTCAAGACATCCTGATGTTAAACTCTTCACTCCAGCAGAAAACACTTGGCTGGACCAAATATATCTAAGGAATTCAGGCGGAATGACCGCCAAAAAAATTCTGGCCTATAAAAACAAACGCTCTCATAGACTTATAATTAAGACAACTATATATAGGTCACTTGAAAAGGGGATTTCAAGAATTAAAAACAACAGCAACGTGCTTTAAATACAACAATGTGTCTGACTTTATTATTTTTATAAAGATTTTTAAAAACCTTAAGTTAGTGCGTTTTTACCACGTCATAAATAGCCACTGTAAGCTACGTCATATTCAACAGCAGCCCTTAAAATAATAATTTCAGTTAAAACTAGACATAATAAATATTAAAATACATTTAAAAATAGAAGTCTCAATCAAAATCATGTTAGTACTATTAAAAAGTAAGTACATAACTTAAAACTTAAATTGACAGGAACTCAAAGGCCTGCTGAATCCAGGGGCTCGAATGCTCGTCTTACCTTCCAGCGTCACCTCTTTCCCGGCCTTCTTCAGCGCCTGCACCGCTGCGTCGTGAGTGGCGTCTCGGAGCTCGTTGCCGTTAACGGTCAAGATCGCATCTCCGACACGGAGGGCTCGACTCTGATCCGCCGCCAAACCGGGAAATATCTTCGATATGAGAATAGGCATACGATTTTCCCGACCCCCTTTAATACTGATTCCCAGTCCACCGGACTCCTGCTTAACTATCCGGACCCTCCGAACCGCCTCCGTTCCGGACGGGTCACAACACCCGCTGGACTCCGAGTCCGACCCGGTTCCGTTGACTCGACCAGGACTGTCATACTGTCCATGGCTCTGAAACACATCCCGGTTCTGTTCGTTGCCATTGGAGACGCCATTCCTCAAGTGAGAGTTATACTCCGGATAGCTCGCGGGGCCGCTGGGTTCGCGCTCCCCCGTGAGAGTGAGCGTATCCCGCGTGAGCTCGGCGGAGACCCGGACCCAGCGGTCGCTCAGCAGCAGATCCACGTCGCCTCGCTTCTCCGCGCGGGTCCACACGGCCATCGTCAAACTTTAGCTCATCCTAAAAGTTTAAACGGGCTCGACACACCCACCCACAATCGCACATTTCCCCAGAGGATAAAAAGTTTACACAATAAAAATTGATTAACATCGAGAAAAGTCACTGCAGCGTTCAATTCCTTTAGAAGTGACTGAAGAGGTCAAAAAGTTTTATAATATTTTACACTTCCGTTGTTTTGACGGCCGATAAAAAGTTGACGTCTGCGCCTAAAAGAATATTCATGAGATGGGCGGAGTATTCAAATATTCCGTTCAAAAGCTGAAGTCGTTGGTGAATCGAAATAATTAAAATTAATTTTAAAATCATTATAATTTAATTGTCTCTTGTTGTAGTATTTACAACGCATATTTAATAAAATAAGACGTTAACAAATCTTACCAATACAGGTAATAAATAAAAACAACAATAATATAGAGTATGTGTTTATATTTTATATTACACATCTTTTTTTCTGAACAATTGGGTACGCATGCCATCAAGAAAACTGACAGCTAAAATTTATTTAGTAAAACCAAGACTGCACTATGTAACTATTTAATGATTTTTTTGTCATTAATTGCAATGTTTATTTTGTCTATAACAATTTTAAGCCTTTAAATTAACCCTTTAAATGTGTCAGAATAAAAGAGATTATAGAAATTGATCTACGCAATATAACTAGCTGGAAATTGAATGCTCTTTTCTTTAAAAACACACATTATCCAAAAATCACGTAAAGCTGCAAAAGTCAAATGTTTGGTGAGTTTGCTGCTAAAAATAACACACATGTGTTGGCTTGAAATAATATTGGCTAACTAAGAACGATGTTGACCCTTCTCGTTTGTTTTTAAATTTCTAGCTCTGTGGCAGACTGCATGTGACCTCTGGGATGATGGGTGTGATTTTCCTGTAGCAGCTCTTGCTCATTATATTCCTGTTCTCATTTTATTGTTCAGTTTCTCAGAAGTCAGCCCAAGCAAAACCACTTTCATTTTCACTTATATTCCGTGTGGGGGATTTCAATGAAAAACAGCCTCGCATCACATGATGCCCTGCGACTACATAAGCTCACAATATCCAAACGGCAGAGATCAGAAAGAGAACCTTTCAATGGGACCAAGATGGAGATGAATACGTTTCAAGGAAGAAAAGTAAGTGTTGCCTTAAGATAAACTATATTTTGCTTTTTTAATGCTTTTTACTGTGCTATACTGATGATGATTTCACAAAAAGAGGCTTTTTGCAAACATACTGTTTACTTTAACTCATGAACTTTACTATATTGCTATATTGGATATTGTGGTATAATTCTTTTATTATAGCTTGCTACAAGAAAAAGGTCGAGTAGATTAAGTTAAAGCTCACATCCTGTTATTTGCAAAGTTGCGAGCTAGAGCATCCTGTTGCAATCGACAAGATGAACCAGTCTTCAAGAATAGCTACGCACTTCGACAGACACCTGTCTGGTTGTCCGGTAAAAAGAGGTAGTTGGGACTTTGAGCTTCTCCAGCGCTGTACCTTTACTACTGATTTCTCTTACCTAAAAAAATTCATTAAAACTTCTATTCGTTGGCAAACCTGTCTCCTGATCATTTTGAACACGCTTCTGGACAATAAAAGTCCAATAAAATCTCAACTATGAGGGACAAAATGAGAAAAAAAATAGATCGGTAGAGATACAGTTAGATAGAAAAATAGATACAGTTCTCATAGATCGGTAACATGTTATTTAAGAGGCTCCTCTGTCTTGCAAACAAATGGTAAATAACAAAGAATTGAGATTATATTTTATTATTAACCAAATGCCAGTTTTACACCGTTATTTGAAAATCAAATCCTACTGTGTATTTTCTCTCTCATAGTTGAGGTATAGCTATTACACCTAATCTAAACATGATCCTGCATCAAATATACACAGATTACAACTTCTACTTTTTAACAGGAAAGACACGAGGAGCAACTGGAGAATCTCTTCAGAAGGCTACAGCTTCATGGCAAATATCAGAAACTCAAAGCTGCACATGTTCTCCAGATATCAAATCAATCATGTGGATCATGTTCAAGTGACCAGAATGCAGAACACGACTTTGCTTCCACGTTCATCCATCGGTTACTCATGATGAACTATGCGGCTCGCGACGTGACAAGCAACATGCCCAAAAAACCCAGCTATGTTTTCCATTCCAACAATGAATCGACCGATCATGATATTGATGTGTTTGAAGATATTTACAACGTGCAACCATCTAATGAGGAACATTCCAACTCGGAAGACATCCACCCCATGGATGTTCAGATGGCTGTGTTTCACTGTGCGGACAGCTTCCTAAAGCAACTGCTGGTGACTAAACTCTCCGAATGCCAGTACGCTCTGCCTTTGCTGGTTCCAAACCCATTCACCCGGCAGCTGGAGTTTCCTCTGTGGGCGTTCAGGCAAATCAAAAAGACCTGGAAAATGAAAGGTGCTGGTGGTGAAGTTCACTCCAAAACTCAGCCGGTCTACAAGGTAGAAACACCAATGGTGGCGTTCCTTAGGTTCGGCTCAGTGTCTGCTTCCAAGTCTCAGCTGATGAGCAGCCTGGTGAACGAGAAACAAAAGACTTTCTTTCACAGAGACTGCACGGGCAGCAGCAGAACCAGAGTCCTGATGGATGGAGTGGTGGAGATCGCCTGGTACTGCCCCTCCGGGAAAGACACAGACAAGTTTTCTGAATGTGTGGCTTTCTGTAATCTACATGGTGATGCAGGAGACCACGAGGAACAGCTCAACATCTTGACCGAGACGGCAGCAGTAAATGTCATCCTTTTGCCTCAATATGACAAAAACGAGACAGACATAGCAAACATAACAAACATCTACTCAAAGCCCCTAATACTTCTTCTGCCTGAAAGTGACATGAAGACCACAAAGACAAAAATAGGAAAATGTAAAATTGGGTTGAAAGGAAAAAGGCAGCCAGAAATCCTTCAGGAACTTGTAATTGCTATTGAGGACATATGCTCTCAGTCCTCAACTATGTTTAGCCTTGAGAAATTAACCAGTTTCTCACAATCCCAGATTGTAAGGGTTGATGAGAAGGAGGATGGAAACTGCAACAGAGCAAAAAGGGCAGCAGAGCAGATGATGAAGAAACTGGACAAGGAAAAAGATTCACTTCTACCTTGTCAAGGAACATTTTGGCATGAGTGGAGCAAGACGAACAAAGAACTCCATAGACCTCAACCAAACGAAACAGAAATGGACATAAGTGCCAAACAGGCTGCCATGAAGAAGTGTCGAGAGAAGCAGCAAGGGTTAAAAAGCAGTGAGTTCCTCCAGCTGTTTCTGAAAGAAATGGACTCTTTCCGTAATGCACAGGAAAAAATTTATTTCCTAAAATGGCTTGGAATTCTTCTTGACGAACGCACTTCAGAGAATCTTTCTGCTCTGCGACAGAAATATGCAACCCAGTGCTCAGAGGTCTCTAAACTGAGAAACAAACACGATGACCGAAAACTGAAAACAGAACAAAAAAAAGTTAAGGCTATATCTAAACAAATAAACTCTGCAAACTTTGGTCTAGAGCATATACTTCGAGAACTCAGTCAGATCTATGAATCATGTTCCTTTGTAAACAAGAACAAAAGAGACCTTCCGGTTCATTTCTCTGCTCTCCCGAGTTTTGCAGCAGAGATGATGGTCTCTGGATTTCCTCTGGAGCTGATGGATGGAGATGCGGTTCATATTCCTCTGATCTGGGTCTCTGCAGTCATCGATAAACTCATTGAAAAACTGGGAGACGTGAGCGTCTTCGTGCTGTCCGTTTTAGGTATTCAGAGCTCTGGGAAATCCACGCTCCTCAATACAATGTTTGGCCTCCAGTTTGCCGTCAGTGCAGGAAGGTGCACCAGAGGAGCTTTCATGCAGCTGGTGAAAGTGTCAGAAGATATGAAACCACAGCTCAAGTTCGACTATGTACTGGTTGTTGACACAGAAGGCCTCTGTGCACCAGAAATATCTGGAAGAGAAACCAGAAATCATGACAATGAACTGGCAACCTTTGTTGTTGGAATTGGAAACCTAACTATGATCAACATCTTTGGAGAAAATCCAGTTGAGCTGCACAAAATTCTTCAGATTGTTGTTCAAGCCTTTCTGAGGATGAAGCAGGTCAAACTGAACCCCAGCTGCATGTTTGTGCATCAGAACGTTGGTCCAGAAGCAAAAGAAATGTGCATTCAAGGAAGAATGAAACTACAAGATGAACTGGATGAGATGACAGTGCTTGCTGCTAAAGAGGAGGGCTGTGACATCCAGTGCTTCAATGATGTCATTAAATTTGATGCTCAAAATGACGTTAAATATTTTGCACAGCTCTGGGAAGGAACCCCACCCATCGCCCCACCAAGCCCTGACTACAGCGACAGTGCAAAGGATCTAAAACAAACAATTGTTTCTCAAGCTTCAGCGTTTTCTGGCATGAGGTTAACACACTTTAAAAGTCGTGTTCAAGGTCTTTGGGAGGCATTGCTCAACGAGCACTTTGTGTTCAGTTTCAGAGACTGCTTTGAGATTTCTGTTTATAGAAGACTTGAAACAGAATATAACACCTGGACCTGGAAACTGCGATATGCCATGCTGGCGATTGAAAACGAACATCTGAACAAGATAGTAAACAGGGAATTGACAGAAGTTCTTGAAAACAACCTCAAAACAGAGATCAAGCAGACAAGTGATGAGGTGAATAAATCGATGTCAGAGTACTTCCAGAACGACAAAGATGCTGCAATTCTCATTCAGTGGAAAGGGTCTTTTCAGATAAAAATCAATGAAGTTCAGGAGACCATTGTGAGAGAGACAAAAAAGAAGCTGAATGATGTTCTCCATCAGCAGCAAACAACGAAAAGGATTGAGGATCAAAAGACATTTTATAAAAATACTCTTTTTGAAAAAAGCAAAGAATGTGCATTACAACTGAAAGGTGATGCGAACAACGAGGAAGTCCTGAGAGGAGACTTTGATGCACTTTGGAACCAGTGGTTGGATGATATTATTAAAGAAACTCAACCGACCAGAAAAATCAATGTGCTTCAAGACACGAGGCAAATTCTTGGTGAGATGTATGAAAGTGTTCCCATAAACCTCATGAAAAACACCAAAGACATCACATCACTGCCTAGTTATGAAGATTATGTCGTCTTCAGGAACGTTTCAGGAAACAGATCAGGAATAACTGACATCAGGTTTAAAGATCAAATAAGAGCATTGGTAACCGGCATCGTCAACGAGATGGATGAGAAGATCAGGTCATTGCCAATAGCCAAAATGGGCTACAACATTGTTTATATCCAAGAAATTGTGCAAATCATCAAAACAAAAATAAAAGTGCATGAAGATGAGCATGTCGAATATGCCTTCAAGAAGAAGTTCACTGTTGACCTAATTCTCAACATTTGTGAAAGAACACAGAAGATTTTCATTGATCTTCATAGAAATTTCTGGGAAGCCAACGATCCTAGATTTTATCTTGAGAAAGAGAGAGAGGATTACTACAGCGTTTTCAAGAAATACTTTCATGGTGTGAAAACAACAGCAATCTTTGGTGAATTTATGTGTAGCAAACTGAAAGAGCCCATTCAAGAGAGCGCCTACAGAAAGACGGCCAGAGAAATGGCGAATGAGATGAAGACTAACTGTGACGCCTTTAATGGAAACAGATCAAAACTAGAGGTGTGCATTCTGAAAGAGCTGGCAGAAAAAGAACATTTCTCCAAGTTCATGAAATACATCCATAATCCCAAAGAGCACTTCAAGGATTTTATCAGATATAAAGTCAACAACTACATCACTGAACATTTCAGAACCAGTGTTCTGCCAAAGATCAATGAGAATATTGACCTGCAGAAGGAGAAGATTGTAAAAGCAGCTCGTGAAGCATCTGCACGGGTCACAGAGAGCAATGGAGGTGTAGCTTTGTGGCTGAAAGTGTTTACAGGCAAGTTGTCGGGAGTGCTGATATTCTCTGAGGAAACCTTCACTGGGATGAGCTACGATGACGTTGACGTCAAGCTACTAAATGAAGTCTTTCCGAATGAACTCTCGTCTGTAAAATTTGACACAAGCAAAACATTCAGGGTGGTTAACTTTTTAGACAAGCTGGACAACAAAGACAGACCTGATGAAATATTGATTCAACACTTCTGCGATTGTTGTTGGGTTCAGTGTCCTTTCTGTAAAGCCATCTGCACAAACACATTAAAGAACCACCGAGGAGATCACAGCGTTCCTTTCCATCGAGTTATTGGATTGAATGGGTGGTATCACAGAGGAACAACTAATCTGTCCATAAGCATCTGCACATCAAATGTGGCAACTAATAACTCATTTTACCCAAATCATTTAGAGGAAAAAAGTGTGCTCTGGAGAGAATATCGAACTGCAGGCTCTCAATACGCCGACTGGTGCATCACCCCTGATGTTGGGGAGCTGCCGTACTGGAAGTGGTTCGTGTGCAGATTTCAAAAAGAGCTGGAGAACCATTACAGCAAAACCTTCCAAGGATCTGGGAGCATTCCAAAGGAATGGTGGGAAAACAAAAAAAACAATGCAACAGAGAGCCTGAAACACCTTTTATAAAAGTTTAGCTTTGTCCTCTCTGCCTTCACCAGCAGATGCAGAACACAATTGATTCTACCGCTCTGACAAACTGATTGGGGAAAGTGGTACTGAATGACGCTGCATTGATCATGTCTCTGGAAATTATGTTTTTAGTAAAACAATGTAATTACTCACTGAATATTCTTGAATGCATTACATACAGCATTCAGAAAAGGCAAGCACAGATGGTGAAATTTTTTTGTGATACACCGTCCGAAATGAAAAGAAAGTACCGGTAGTTGAGACAGTGTAAACAGGAAGGAGAGGACAACCTCCTGGCCTTTGAGCTGTAGAAATATCCCCACAGATTTAGGTTCACAGAAAGACTTTTGCATGAAAACAAAACAGTATAATGACTGAAGAATGAACAGATTCTCGGGTGGGGCTCAAAAACATGTAAAGTGTAATAGACACAAAGTGAGATTGATTATTCCAGAACAAAGGCCAATGTCAATCTTCAGTTTCCTTGTGTTACGTTTTCTGAGTAGTCTCAAAGCATCTGTGAGATGTAAGCTTTCTAAAATAAAACGCATATTATCCATAAAACTCATGAACTCGAATGCTATATGTCAGTTGATCTGTTTCTAATAAAAAAATAAAAAAATGGTATCACGAGTCCTCTCTGAACTGAAAAGTGAGTCTGATTTCTTCTTACTGTTAATTTGATAAATAACTAAAATAAATTTACAAGATAGTCGATACTGAACTACACGTTAAAGACTTATTCATATATTAATTATTCATGTATTTTTTAACATTACAAAACTAAAAATACATACAAGTCAGCCATTCATTCTTTTGTCATTTTCTAACATATAAAACATGTTTCATTACTTAGATTAATGTATTGCAAAGGTGTAAAATTGATTATTCTTACTAACATTTCACACTACTTTTTAGACAAATCTGTTGTACAGTATTGTTGCAGTACACAGAGAGAACAGAAATTTATTTACAGTAAATATTGAAATATTGATATTTTGACAAATTAAAGATGACTCACAACCTCTATAACAATCCCATGAGGTCTCAGATTTTTTAGCATTATACCTTTGGTCAGCAGTAATAATGGCCACATCAATAATGTTCAGGACAAACAGATAACACACACTAATTAAGCATTACACTGTCATATGTATATGAGTCATCCCCGATGGGTGTGTACCTAATGCCAAGTGTCCTACATTACTCAGCTGCCACTTGGAAGGTATCAACACGATTAATTCACAACTCAGCAGCACAATGGCGCTCAGTTTCCAAATTTGGAGAAAAACAAGAAAAGCATTGAAGAGAAAAAAATCACAAAAAATGTTAAAGTGTGAAACCTGCTGAACTTGCAAAATTGTACCAACGGTTGTTTTTATTAACATGCACACAATGTTTTGAAATGTAAGTACAATTTATTTGTAAAGCTCTATAATAACAGCAGAGCTGCGCCAAAGTAATAGAGAACATAAAAACAATTTAGAAACAATGGCAGTTCAACATCTAGCACCAGCACACACAAAACGACTGTACTCTATAAGGTCTTCCACCAAAACATGCAAAGGTCCTCTTCTGCCTGCGCACCACATCCATTGCCTCTGAAGTTTGCCTTTACGTAAAAGTTGATTAACTGGAAACAGATCAAACAAATATGCATTTCCTCATACCAACAAGCCAGTTCTACCACTGCTGGAGTTTCTGCATCATATTCAGGTCACAATTACTGTTTATCAGCTTGGAAAGTTTGTGATGCAGCCACTCAGCGACTGTTTCATGTTTCTGTGCAAACAGAAACTACTGGAATTGTGTGACCTATGAACATGAGACACGGGCATTATACGTGAGGGAATTTCCTTGTTACTTGAAGCACTGAATGTAAAACAGCTGAATTACCAGTGATTTGATTCAAAACTGTTGTCTTTTTATTACAATAACAACAAGATTTTTTTACACCAAGATCAAAAATATGAACAAGATTACTTGTTCATTAGCAATATTAAATCAAGTTTAATTAATCAAGTTCATTCCATCTGTCACGAGTTTCTTCAGGAAAGTGAGATGAAGCATGCTGTCACCCCTTTAATATTAAACCACGCACAAGGAACACAATAAACATTATTAACCGACAACCTGAACACACTGAGACACTGAGCGGTTTGAATACACACAAGGATCAGGGCAAACGACAGACACGGCAGGTGGAAAGGAGGAACATGATTAGACACAAATGACAGAAATTGGATGTGACAAATTCATTTATTCATTCATACATTTGGGAAATCTGGTTTTCTATTTTCTTCTACTTTTGACTCTTGAGATGCTCTCTGCACATCTCTGTTGAGCCTGAGATCATGTGATATTAATATTCTAAGATAAATGTTTTTCTTGTCACTTTTTCCATTCAACTGAACTAGAGCTGGGTAAATAATCTGTAAAATGTTAAAATGTGCTACTATTCTGCATTGTGCCTCCGTCCATCATTTACCTTACATTTATATTTATGTATTTAGCAGATGCTTTTATCCAAAGTGACTTACAGTTCGGTAGTAAACATAAGCAGTTTGTTACAAGGTTGGATCAATCATAAGACATGCACATAGAAGACGTTCGAGCTGATACAGAAAATAAATAAAGTTTTTTTTATGTATTTTTTATTTGTTAGTTAAGTTAATAAGAAAGAGCACAGTTTTTAGTTGCTTTTTAAAGGTTGATAGAGACTCTGCTCTCCGGATTGAGACGGCAAGAGAATTCCACCAGCCAGGAACTGTGAAGGAGAAAGTTGTGGTGATTTTTCTTTTTTTAGATGGGACCACCAGACACTGTTCATATCCTGAATGGAGCCATCTGGAGGGACGTAGGACTGTGTATGATCTTTCTGATAAACAAGGCAAATCTGCATGATCAAGCTTTTGCCTGATGATGATTTTTGTGATGTGCTCCTTATTTTTATGTGTACACATAATTAAGAACCCAGGTTTGTGTCTTCAGACATTGAAGAATTGAACAATTTAATTATTTTAACAATTTCAAGAAACATACATCTCTTTAAATCGAACAAGTCTCTAGAAAAAATTCCAGACTTTTGTAAAATTTCCTTGCTCTAAACTGAACTGTCATATAGCTGAAATGTTGCTTAGTACCGCCAGATGTTTTTACAATAAAACTTTTCATTCATTCATTTTCTAATCCGCCTATTCCCTTTTGAGGCACGGGGGTCTCCAGAACTCTTTGGGCGAGAGGTAGGGGTGCACCCTGGACAAGTCGCGGGGCAAAACACACATTCCCACCTAAGAGGAATTTAGATTAATCAATACCTGAAGGAAACCCACGGGAGAACATACAAACACCTTCCAGGTAAGTCACTGGTGAGCCTCGACCTGGCAACCAAAAGGCCATTATGCAAGCCACCTTCAAAGACGAAGTGTTTCTTGCCATCTATTTACTTAGAATCTGGGAAAGTCAGATATTCAAATAAAAAATAAAAAGCCATTATTAATCTAAACAATCCTTCTAATCCTAACAAAACATTTGTTTGTTGTAGCCCTAGTAATCATCCCACGTGCATTTGCACATCAACAGAATAAAACCTGTAGAGAGTACACTTTGCTGAAACAATCCTCTCATAACGAGCAAGCAAGAACCTCATGAGGAACTATTCTAGCAATCACAGACGTTGACGAGACAGTTTAAAATACTCTCAGATAATCTCAGCCAAACGTTAAACCATCAGATTTAAACTTCTCACCTATTTTCAGAATTAACAAAACATTTAGAAAGAAATAAAACAGATCAACTATAGCACTGGGAGTAAAATAAATGTAAAAAATCATACAAATGGCACTTTCACTTTCTGTTTGACTTCATTAAATATACAGCAGCGACACACACACACACACACACACGCACACAGATGTATACACACAAAGGTACTGAAGACCGGAGAATCCAGCTCTCAGGTTTGGTTTTAATCATTCTTTTCAATTGGCCTCAGATTCAGTGAGTTTTCTAAAACTGATTAGTTCCAAGTGTCTTAGTTAATGTACATTATCCATTATTAGCTCATTTGTTCTAAGAGCATCTGTTTCTAAAAGTTATGGAGGCTTTGTATGAGAAATTAAGATTTGTTTCAATATTGTCTTCAAAGAATCATTGTACAACTGTACATTTTGAGTTCATTATTAGAATTTGTCACTTTAATGGAGCTGAAGGAAAATCATTTTACACAAGAGCTATCTAAAATGCTCACCGTGGTTTCTATTGTTCAATGATGTCTTTTCAAAACAGGAAACGCATTTTGGCTTCGCGTTTCACTCTTACATTGTACAACCAATTCCCGTATGCCTTGTCACAAATTGTATGGTGGGATGAATAACAAATGTTTTAACATGTTTAAAGGGGCATTAATCACATTTTTAAGAGTGATACTGATTAATATGTTTTAGTAATCTGCTCTACTTATAGGCGGCTAATAGTTCTTGACAGATAACACACATAGGTGTGTCTCATATGGGCTTCATGTGAACTTCAAAAATGATTTGCTCAGAAATGACGTTCTTTACACAAACGGTTTTAAGGATTTAAAACAATCTATACAGTATTCTATAAAGTTCAATAATTTTTTTTTTCAGTTTATTTTTGTGTGACTCACTTTGTCGCATTTATCTCTCCAAAAACTAGGTGGAACCATATGTTGGACAGGTATGATTGACAGCTACACTGATTAGAGTGAACTGACCGCCACGAGAAATGCTGCCAACAATCAAATTCAGAGAAGTCATTCACAAATTATTGTTTTATTTACAAAATAAGTTCTACAACATCTGCGTGTGAGAGGGGCTAGTGCAAGACTCGGGGCGGAGCTCTGAAACGATGACCGCAACTTCTTTATCAGGCATCTCATTTGTGCATGTGTGCACTCTCTCTATCTGTCATGGCCGCTTTCGTGTCATGCTTGGCAAGGGGTGGGATCACAGCGTCCATATTTTTTATTGGTTACACTGGAGACATTAAGCAGCAGTGGGACCAGTGTTTTTGTGACAGTATATTGTGACATCGTCATGTGGGAAATATTTATCATTTATTACTTGTTTTCTGAACAAGCTTTCTGAATAGCTTCTGAATAAACCTATTTTTTGAAAGGTGGACCTGGACATGTTCTCCGTTTAATCGACACAGAAGAGAACATCTAAACGTTTGCTGGATCACTAAATGCACAATGGGTAAGAAAATTTATGAATGAAAACATCAAAGTGTTCTGAATAAATGAGAAACAATGAAAATCAATATTACTGACTTAAAATGTGTAAAAAAAAATGATAATAAGTTGATAGGCTAATCAGTCTGTCAGTCGGTTGGTTGGTTGTTTGGTTGGTTACCAGTTTGGTTAGTAGGGTAATCAGTTGGATCATTTGGATTTCTATTAAATATACTAGATTTACATGGGCGCATTTAGTCAGGAGACTTTCATCAGTTCTTGCTTTCCTTGCACCGCACTCTACTGACTAAGCCTCAGAAAAGCCTATAATAAATTTACATGGCTGAAAATCCTTTTTTGAATAAAACTGAAAGACGACCATCAATAATTTTTGGTGCTTCTTTAAAGTTTTACGGTGGTGCTTATCTTTCCATTGTCCAGATCTCCGCAATGATCTACTGATTGTGCTCCTGGGTGAAGCTGGAACAGGAAAGAGTGCAAGTGGAAACACCATCTTGGGCAAAACTTTGTTCCACGAACAAAAATCACACACACTGGTTAGCAGAGAGATAAAAGCAAGTACTATCAACAGAGTGACAGTGATCGACACACCTCCCCTCTTTAATAAGGAGATAAGCAACGAGGAGATCCTAAAACAAATCAAGGACCACGTCTCAAAGATGCAGATATCACCAGTGTTTATCTCAGTGATAAAAGTGGGAGATTACAAAAACTGCACAGAACTACTAAAGATAATTCAAGAAAACTTTGGTGAAAATGGAGTGCAAAACTCAATGACATTATTCACAGGAGAAGATCTACTAGGAAAAGGTAAAAGCATTAAAGATTACCTTGTAGGACCAGATTCTATGATTAGAAAAGATCTTGCGAAATATGGCGGTGGATATCATGCATTTGATAATACATGCAGAGACAACACTTCACAGGTTTCTCAACTACTGGATAAAATCCATAAGATGCAGGAGAAGAATAAAGAACAAAGGGGTGAATATGGAACAAAACAAGACCCAAGGCAAATGATGGATCCACAAATGAACAAAGATCAATTAGAGCATCAGAGTAAGAAACCACGCAAAAGGAACGCAGCAGAGATAAAGGACGCCACAAGTAAAGAAAATAAACAAGAACAAATTTCTGAGAAGCCAAGAGAAAAGCCAAATGCTGCAGGTAGCTTTGAACATACAGGCCAGTTTGGTGAAATAAATCCCATAAAATGTATTTCAAAATTGCATGAAAAACACAAAAACAAGAAAGCAAGTAAACAACAAAGACTGGAAAAACAGAATCAAAAAGATGAAACAACAAAAATCCAAACACAGGATGATGAAATCTGTGAGAAAAAAAAGGTTGAAAATGCTCCCAAAATGGGAGAAAGAAACATTAAAACAGATGAACCAACTGCAATGAAAATAAGTGACAAAACAAAGACTCAGAGAGAACCAACCAAGCGGGAAACCAAACAAAGCCACCAGGAAACACTGGAAAGAAATCAGGATGACATTACAGATAGCTGCAAACAAAAAACCATGCACAATCCAAAATATGCTCAAGACAAAAGACAGGAAACCATTACACCAGATGGAAACATAAAGGGTAAACCAACAACAATACACAAAACAATTACAACCAGGTTTGGCGTGATCCCAGCCAATTGCAGATGGTTGCCACAGATGGGAGAGAGTGAGCTTTCAACACTCACTTCTCCTTCAACTCTTAGTGGAGCTCGAGATGAACCCAGTAACCTTCTGATCTCCAGTCAATCTGTTGAACCTCTCGGCCACAGTTGCCAAAATGAAAGACCATTGAAACAAGTAGAAACATTGAACAAAGAGAAAGACGACAAAGAAGACAAGTTGAATGAAGTCATAGGAAAGGAAAGGAAGATGACACCACCCTCTTTTCAGGTATTCAAAAAAACGTTTTGGATTTATCAAATGTTAATGGCTGGCTTTATTATGAAAACTAGGTAACACAGAAACACAACGGCTACACTAGTAGAGCCCATCTTAATGTTACCTTGCAGAAAATGCTTAGGTGTGCAGGGAGGGAATGCAAAAGTTATTGAAAACATTTTTCCTCACACCCTGATATATTTAAGGGGCTCCTTAGATATGGTTACAAGAAGATAGCCCAGCACTGTGTTATGTTTGTTTACTTTCTGTATTGATCTTGCATGCTCCCTCTCCTAAGTTCTCCTAAGACTGTATTTTTGTTGTTTGTTTTCGAATCACTGGTTTATTTTCATCTCCATAGTGCCATAAATGGATTCCTGTTGGTGATATATGTATAAATATAAAACAAAATACAGAGAGATACCCTGAGATACGAAACTAATACGTTCTAGGTTGACGTTGGTATGTCGAACATTTCGTATTTCAAAGCAATTTTTACATGTAAAACCCCTAATGCCTGCAACGGCTCTCAGAAACAACAGTATAAGTTGATAAAAAAAATAAAACCAGAGAAAAATCAAGTTTCTTCAATCCTTAAATCTACTCATTGTTAATTATTGATTAAATCTACTCATTGTAATAAATGATAATAAAGCAGAATAAAACACAAGCAAAATACGTAATATGTACACAAATGTGAAACCTTACCTTGAGAGTGAAGCGATGTGTCGGAGGAGGTGGAACGGATGCAGAAAACATTACGGCACCACGTATGAAAGTTAACTTTCTCGAGATATTTCACGAGTTACGAACATCAACACAGTTTCAAGCACAAGCGCAGAGAATACAGAGCGTGTGAGAAGGGATGGAGAGACACTTTCCACGTTATAAATGTTCTTGACTCTACATTTGTTATAGCACTAGTAAACTAGTAATAACATTAGTAATCTATACATCTACATCTTTTGTATCTTGAGCATTTCGTAACTCGAAGCATTCATATCTCGGGTTACCACTGTAATATAAAATGTGTTGGCAAAAAGATTATATAAAACAAAATAATAGTTTTTTTTCCTGAATCTTAAAATTTATATTATTTCCATAATTTGAATAATTGCACAGTTCATTCATTCACTTATTCATTCATTTTCATTCCCCTTCATATCCTTTCGGGGTCACGGGGGTCTGCCGGTGCCTATCTCCAGCACACATTGGGCGAGAGGCAGGGGTATACCCTGGACAGGTCGCCAGTCCATCGCAGGGCAACATTCACTCACACATTCACACCCTAAGGGGAATTTAGATTAGTCACTTAACCTAATCGATTAGTGGGGGATTGTGGGGGAAACCAGAGTACCCGGGGAAACCCACACAAGCACAGGGAGAATATCCCAATATAACTCCTTCCAGGAAGGTCACCGGTGAGCCTCGAACCGATAACCCACTGCGCCACCATGCCGCCTTAATTGCACAGTTAGCCATAGAAATTTTACACATTCTACCTGTAAAATTTTACACTATTTACAGGAATCTACATTGAAGATGGAAGAGGACAAACCAGTAGTGGATTATAACATCTCCAACCTCTTTAATAGACTGAAGCTAAAAATAGGAAAACCTAATCAGCTGACTACTGAAATTTTAAATCTAACAAGGCAATCTCTGCAGGAGCAAAAGCCACAGAAAGAGACTGAACTGACGACAACTTTTGTGCAAAAACTGATGAACATGAACTACATGGCGAGATACCCAAGCATTCAAGACACTGAACAAACATGTGGTACCACCCAAAGAGGTTCAATTGCCCCAGAAACTGATTTCTGTATCCACCCCATGGATGTTCAGATGGCTGTGTTTCACTGTGCGGACAGCTTCCTAAAGCAGCTGCTGGTGACTAAACTCTCCGAATGCCAGTACGCTCTGCCTTTGCTGGTTCCAAACCCATTCACCCGGCAGCTGGAGTTTCCTCTGTGGGCGTTCAGGCAAATCAAAAAGACCTGGAAAATGAAAGGTGCTGGTGGTGAAGTTCACTCCAAAACTCAGCCGGTCTACAAGGTAGAAACACCAATGGTGGCGTTCTTCAGGTTCGGCTCAGTGTCTGCTTCCAAGTCTCAGCTGATGAGCAGCCTGGTGAACGAGAAACAAAAGACTTTCTTTCACAGAGACTGCACGGGCAGCAGCAGAACCAGAGTCCTGATGGATGGAGTGGTGGAGATCGCCTGGTACTGCCCCTCCGGGAAAGACACAGACAAGTTTTCTGAATGTGTGGCTTTCTGTAATCTACATGGTGATGCAGGAGACCACGAGGAACAGCTCAACATCTTGACCGAGACGGCAGCAGTAAATGTCATCCTTTTGCCAAATCTAAGTAGAAATGACCAGAATGCAGGAAAAATCCAAAAGATCTACAAAGACTCAAAGATGGTAATTTGCCTCCTTGCTGAAAGCAATTCGGGTTTCACTGCAATGCGAAAAGGAAAATATAGAATTGGTTTAAAAGAAAGAAGTTGGGGAAAAGTCATCAATGAACTCCAAGGTGCTATAAATGATGGTCTCGAACTCCAAGCTTCAGAGTCACGTACTGTTTTCCGACTAGAAGACCTGCTCAGGTACACAAACATCACAGTGGATGAGCATGAGAATGAAGATTGCAAAAGGGGTAAAGAACAAGCTGAGGAACTTGTATCACTCTTGGCCAAGAAAGATCTGGCAGAAATGAAAGTATCTTTTCTGCCAGAGCAAGGACAACTTTGGCATCAATGGTGTCAGAAAAATAAAGAGCTTCATCTGCCTCAGGGAGATGTAACTGAAATAGACATGAGCAACAAACGGAGTGACATGGAAATCATACGCAAAGAGCAGCACACTCCTGCTATCAACAATTTCATGAAACTATTTCTTGAAGAAATGTGTGCAAAAAATGAATTTCAGAAGAAGAAATATTTCCTTAAGTTCCTAGGAAATCTCCTAGATGAACGCACTTCCACAGATCTGTCTTTTCTTCATCAAAAGTACAATCTAAAGTGTTCAGAGATCTTGAAACTGAAGGAGTCCCCGACTAAAGCAGAAGAACTTGCAGCTGTACAACAGGAACTTAAAGAAGTAGCTTCCCATTTGCAGGCAGCAACCTTTGGCTTGGAGCACATCTTGAGAGAAACTGGTCAGATCTATGAATCATGTTCCTTTGTAAACACGAACAAAAAAGACCTTCCGGTTCATTTCTCTGCTCTCCCGAGTTTTGCAGCAGAGATGATGGTCTCTGGATTTCCTCTGGAGCTGATGGATGGAGATGCGGTTCATATTCCTCTGATCTGGGTCTCTGCAGTCATCGATAAACTCATTGAAAAACTGGGAGACGTGAGCGTCTTCGTGCTGTCCGTTTTAGGTATTCAGAGCTCTGGGAAATCCACGCTCCTCAATACAATGTTTGGCCTCCAGTTTGCCGTCAGTGCAGGAAGGTGCACCAGAGGAGCTTTCATGCAGCTGGTGAAAGTGTCAGAAGATATGAAACCACAGCTCAAGTTCGACTATGTACTGGTTGTTGACACAGAAGGCCTCTGTGCACCAGAAATATCTGGAAGAGAAACCAGAAATCATGACAATGAACTGGCAACCTTTGTTGCTGGATTAGGAAATCTGACATTGATCAACATCTTTGGAGAAAGCTCAGCTGAAATTCACAACATTCTTCAGATTGTCGTGCAAGCCTTTCTGAGGATGAAGCAAGTCAAACTGAACCCCAGCTGCATGTTTGTGCATCAGAACATTTCAGACGCTGCTGCTGAAGAGAAAAATGTGGAAGGAACGCTGTCGCTGCAACTGGAACTTGACGAAAAGACTAAACTTGCTGCTAAAGAGGAGGGCTGTGATGTTCAGAGCTTCAGAGAGGTCATAAACTTCGATCTACAGAAGGATGTGAAGTACTTTGCTCAACTTTGGGAAGGGACCCCACCCATGGCACCACCAAGCCCTGATTACAGTGATGGAGTTCAAGATCTGAAGAGAGCAATCATTTGCAATGCTTCCGAATCGGATGGCATGACATTAACACACTTAAAACAACATTTGAATAATCTCTGGGAGGCACTGCTCAATGAACGCTTTGTATTTAGCTTCAGGAACTCACTAGAAATTCAGAACTACAGAAAACTAGAAACAGAGTACAGCAAATTGTCATGTCATCTCAAGAATTCCATTTGCAAAGTTGAAGAAGCACTCCTTTACAAAATTGAAACTGGCGTCATTCAGAACATTACAGACGATGATTTTGCAGAACAATTAAAAAAAAGTCGTCTGGATGCAAATAAAGCGATGACCACATTCTTCAAGAAAAACAAAAATGCTTCTTTGATGAATCAGTGGAAAGATTTTGAGATAAAACTGAAGGATCTTCAGGAAAGCGCTGAGACTGAATTGAAGAGAAAGTTAAATGAGGTACTTCAGCAACGACACATGAAGGAAAAGATCCATGCTCAGAAGAAGTTTAATGAAAACTTGCTCTTCAAAAAAAGCAAAGATCTCGCTTTAAAGCTCAAAGATGAAGCACAGGTTGAAGAAATTGATGAACAGATGATGAAGCAAAGGTTTGATCACTCTTGGAGAGAATGGGTAAATGAAATCAGGAATAGCCTTCCTCTTATAAACATTGACATTTCACGAGACATCCAACAAATTCTTAGCAACATGGATCTAGGGGAGTCTGGAGACTACTTGTCCAAAAGAAATGAGCACCGTGACATTACCCTCGTTCCCGATTATACGACTTTTGTTAAACCACATGCAGGAAGCACAGAATCATCTGTAAAAGCCAATGAGAGGGAAAACAAGACTTCTGTTCAAACTCTCTCTGAAAAGGATCAAATGCAAATAAAAGATCTAATAAAAGGCATTGTTGAAAAGTGCTGCAAAAAGATGGAGTCGTCAAAAATTGAACAAAATGGCTACAATAGCATTCACGTGCACCAACTTATAGATCACGTCAGGAGGAAAGTCGAAAAACATGAAAAATACTCTTTTTATGTCTTCAAAAAGGAATTCACCACAGATCTCACCATTCTCATTTGTAAGAAAGCAGTCAATACTTTCACTGATCAGCAGCAAAAATACAGAGAAGCCAATGACCCTGCAAGTTACCTTGAGAAAGAGAAAAGGAAGTGCTACAGTGTTTTCAAGAAATGCTTTCAGGGTGCAGAATCAACTGAGATTTTTGGTGAATTTATCTGCAGCAAACTGAAAGAGCCCATTCAAGAGAGCGCCTACAGAAAGACGGCCAGAGAAATGGCGAATGAGATGAAGACTAACTGTGACGCCTTTAATGAAAACAGATCAAAACTAGAGGTGTGCATTCTGAAAGAGCTGGCAGAAAAAGAACATTTCTCCAAGCTCATGAAATACATCCACAATCCCAAAGAGCACTTCAAGGATTTTATCAGAGATAAAGTCAACAACTACATCACTGAACATTTCGGAACCAGTGTTCTGCCAAAGATCAATGAGAATATTGACCTGCAGAAGGAGAAGATTGTAAAAGCAGCTCGTGAAGCATCTGCACGGGTCACAGAGAGCAATGGAGGTGTAGCTTTGTGGCTGAAAGTGTTTACAGGCAAGTTGTCGGGAGTGCTGATATTCTCTGAGGAAACCTTCACTGGGATGAGCTACGATGACGTTGACGTCAAGCTACTAAATGAAGTCTTTCCGAATGAACTCTCGTCTGTAAAATTTGACACAAGCAAAACATTCAGGGTGGTTAACTTTTTAGACAAGCTGGACAACAAAGACAGACCTGATGAAATATTGATTCAACACTTCTGCGATTGTTGTTGGGTTCAGTGTCCTTTCTGTAAAGCCATCTGCACAAACACATTAAAGAACCACCGAGGAGATCACAGCGTTCCTTTCCATCGAGTTATTGGATTGAATGGGTGGTATTACAGAGGAACAACTACCGGTAATCTGTCCATAAGCATCTGCACATCAGAAGTGGCAACTAATAACTCATTTTACCCAAATCATTCAGAGGAAAAATGTGTGCTCTGGAGAGAATATCGAGCTGCAGGCCCTCAATACGCCGACTGGTGCATCACCCCTGACGTCGGGGAGCTGCCGTACTGGAAGTGGTTCGTGTGCAGATTTCAAAAAGAGCTGGAAAACTATTACGGCAAAACCTTCCAAGACTTAGTTATTCTAGATAAATGGAAAAAACACAAAAAAAGGAGCGCCATAAAAAGTCTGACTGAATATTAAAGGAAAATGAACTGATGAGCTCAGTAAATATACCACAGGCTTGGTCTTAAATGTAAATAAAACTTGTCCAATAATGGACAGCATTTTGATTTACGAAATAATAACATATAAAGTCAAATAATTTCAGGGGGCAGTAAGCGTGACATGTAATAATAAAGTTGCCTATAACAGCTGCCTTCTCTCCTGGCTGTATTTACATGAAATTTACATCAAACCTCCTCCCACCCCTTTGTCCCTTCTCTTGCCCTTTTCCCTCTACTGGTCCTGGGTCCTTGCTGAAGGTACACATTTATATACTTACCCTTCTGCTCAACAAAAGCATGGTGAAAACTTGTAAACAATTATGACTTTGCATGTATTTTTAAAATGTCTCTCAAAACAATGAATGTAAGCTTGATATATTTTGATTTAGATTTGATAAAGTTCTAAATATGTAAAACACTTGTCAAAGGTAAAAGTCTTGGGTAAATAAATGTACTTTTTCATCTTCAGCTTCATTTATCATTTGTTTAAAGCACTTTTTTGACATCTGCATCTTCATCTTCCCTTGAGATATTGAGTATTTTTTTACCGTTTTGACGGCTAATCAGCCATTGTCCAGACCTGGTGATAGCAGTGTTGGCTTAGCTTAGCATTGATCATTCAATTCAGTAGCGTTTCAGATCGACACGATCAAAACGTTTGCAGACTGGTGCTACATTTTACCTCTTTTAGAATAGTATTTTGTTAGAAACCAGCAAAAAATAATTAGTGATATTTTGTAGGCTGAGAAATCTGTGGATTAAAATGAAAACAAAACAGTGTAACTAAAAAAAAGAATATTACAATTTAATTCATAGTGTAAAAAAATGCAGCAGAAATTATTCTGGGTGCTAGTTTGTCCTTTAAAGGAAAAATATTTGCTTTCAAATCATGCTATTTCCTGCATGGTTTGAATTGACTGATCTTTATCTGTTTACCGTCACCTCTGTACAATAAACCTACTGTTTTACATTTCCTGATCCTGAAGTCACAGTACACTCCAGTTACTGTGCTTAAAAAGTAGGAACTTAAAGATAAAAATGTAGAATATCTGACAACATGACTGATAGCGTTAAATCATCTTTAGGTAAAAAATAAAAAGTACTTTGAATGAAACTTGCTTCTGCTACACTGTCAAAATACACTTAGAGGTAGTTACTACAGAACTAACCAGTAAATAACTAGTAACTCTGCAGTAACTATTGTTACCTACTAAGAATTTACAGTTAACTATTCAGTAACTACCATTGTAATTGCCTGTAACTATTGAAAATAAGTAACTAACGAATCAGGTCTCTGTGTTGTCATTTGAGAATACTCTTCCAAGTAATTCTTCTAAGTAGTTCCCAGATAACTAAGCGGTAACTTTTCAGGAACTATTCAGTAGTTCCTTGAGAACAAACGGTAACTCGATTGATTCACGATGCCAGGTGGAGAAAAGGTAAATGTCAGGAAGCTGGCACTCAGAAGAAAAATGATCTGGATCTCAGTTAACTATGAATTGTGATGTCTCTTCCACGCTAAACAGGAAACACCGTTACAAACTAAACTTGTCGATTTCATTAAAGTTATCAATTAAATTTTATATGAAATCTATTGATAGTAGTTTAATACATGCAAAGTATTCTCAACAAGAGTATCCACCAACCATCGTGTTAAATTATTGAGAAAAGTGTAGATGAAAATCAGGATTATATTAATAAAAGGACACATACAAATAAATTTCACAGTCATTTTAAAAGAGCATTTGGACATGCCCAAATTAGATCGAATCAGTAGAGAGTACAAATTAGAGAAGAAAATAAAAACAAAAGAAGCGAAACGAAACAGAAACTGTGGAACAATGGCACGTAGTTACAATGTCAGGAGAAGCAACAGACAGCTGCTTTTATTATTAGATCGTTTATTTATTAGAAAATTGTCTGCACCTTGTGTTGAACGATTTCAGTCAAAGAAACCTACTAAATTCACTTATTTAGAAAAAAAGTTTTTCATCACATATCTAGTTCTGTGAACTTGCCAAGATGTATGTTATTTTGTTAGTCACTATGATGGATGGAAACCACTGTGCACTGGTGCACGTCGTCCTAAATGCATTAAAAACATTCATATATTTGCTCTTTGCCTTGGGGGATTGCCTTCAAAGAGTTGCTTAGTGCTACACTCTAAGCCCTAATACTGAAGTAAAGTTACGTTAAGCACTTTAATTCAATACATAACACACACAAGCTGCTCCTTTGCCATGTTTAGGGTTAGGGTTCAACAGCCTCATTTGGGTTGGAGTAGTAGCATTGAGTAGCAACAGTAGTGAATGATTTAGGGGGCGGGGCTGGACTGGGCACGTACGGCTTGATCCTTACCGGCCCCTTTTACTGCACGCTGCAATCAGACCCAACTCCCCTAATGTGGCCCTTGACAGATCCTCATGGGGCCTTCGCGTTTTCTATGGATCTGTCACGTATTACTTTATGGGTGGTTTCAAATGGCCAGAGACATGGATTTATATTAAAAAAAAAAAAAAAAAGCTCTGTAAAGTATTTTACAGAGGCTTTTGAGATGTTTGCTATCAAAGGCTGTGAAAAAAATGAGGAATATATTATTACTTATACATCACAAAAAGAACAATAAACTTTAATAGTGTGTCGATTTGTTTCATGGCATTGGTTTTATTGCAGATTTTAAGATTACAAAATAAGAGTCTGTCATTCAGAAGGCCACTTAAGTTCCTCTGTTTAGAATAGAATACAGCAATGTTTTACCAACTTCTTTCTGACTTTTCACAAGTCTACCAGACAGTCCCACGGTAATAGCATCACATTCTGGTGCTAAGCGTAAAAATACCTGGCTCTCATACAAGAGAAATATGCATTTACAGATGTATAAGGATGTCTTATGAGCATGGACAGTTAAAGAGCATTATTTACAAGCTAAAGATGAAAAATGATTGTCTTTCTTTACGATAAGCCTTCAAGCTAATCACTTTTTCGCTGTTGTGGTAAATAGTGCAGGAGGTGTATAAGGCATAAATAACACATTTGAGGTTTATCATCTTCATGCTCGTTCACATCAAGGATGAAACTATAAAGCAACATCCTAGTGGCGACTGACAGACAGTTCACAATCTATGATGCTAAGAGCTAAAACGTATCACGTTTTCAACAGAGCATCTGAAATACGCGAGCATTTGGTGATCGATTTTGTCGTGCATTATTAGATACATTTGTAAAAAACGAGCTACATTCACAGTACTTCATTCCCTCGATCACGCTCATGTGATGTAATTACGTAGCATCTGTAGCACCAGTCATTGCATGCACAGATTTAGCCACAGTGAGCTGCTGGAGGTTCATCAAACGACCATTTGATCACCAAAAACAAGCCGTCGGTGTAACTTTTTAACACTTTTTACTCTTTTAAAAGGAAATCTACCTGTTTTTGGTTTCCCGATTGATGACGCCTTCAGATTTATAAGCAAAACGTAAATGATGAAGCTCTTTAAAGCAGACACATCTGATTGGCTGAATGCATGTCAGATTGCTAAACGCTATGGAAGCCTGTTTCTCTTGATTTAAAATGACATTGATAAAAGCTCATGAGCTCCATTGTCACTGGTCAGTATCATCAAGGGACCTCAGGGAATCTGGAAACATTACGGAGTGTTCTTAATCCCACTCCCGTAATCCCAAACACTGACGTCCTGAGATAACACTAATCCCATGGGAATCCCCATGTAAATGTCCCTGTGTTTGCAGGAAATGCTGTCTCAAGCATTTCCTGAAGACATCCTCTTGAAGAATAGAAGTTTGTTTTAAAGTGTTTGTACATTTCTTTAAGCAGCCAATCATTTTGATACAGTAAGAACATTCTTCTCTGTGTCTGATCATAATTTAGATTCATAACCTATAATGAAAACACATTCATGAAATACTGGAATCATATCAAGTAGAATGTGATATATACAGAATATATTGATTTCCAGTAAAAACTAAATTCACTGGTCTAAATGCACCGTCAGTCTCCGAGATTTTGTTAATCCAGTGCAAATAAAACTTTAAACAAAACATCAAGGATATTTTGAGCAAAAAAGAAAATGGAGGGGCATTATGTTTGTTCAAAAACAGAAGTGTTGAAAGAAAATCCCAAAAGCATCTGTTAAATGGGAATAAATGCATAAATTCTATTAAATAAACATAATAAAACCAAACCTTCATCCTGCTCTGGTTGTATATTGGGCGGCGACCTGGACAATACACAACTGCGCAGGACAACAATCACGTGTTTAGATATCACTGATCTATTCCCATCCCTCTCTCCCATTTCAGTCCAATCCAAATGAAGGGACGAAGCCCCCCCCCATAAAACTCTATTCCTGCACACTATTAAATATTCTCAATGAATCAGATGTGAACCAGGGAGAGGTTCTCTGTAGCATTATTTTCCATTCATTAGAAAATTGTTTGTATTCGTCATTTAAAGTTCCTTAAAGAAGATGGAAGTAAATGTTTGTGGGTATTGGAGTGTTTGTTATTGAATCTCTGAAACTAGGAAGCTCTGTATATACCTCGAGAGGCTGTAGCTTACAACACACGGATCAACATGCTGCTGCTGTGCATTTTTTTTTGTGATTTTTGAGCCATTTTATTTGATTTGTTAAAAAAACCTTTCTTAAGTGAAAGATCAGTGCCGGTACTGACAGTTTCACCTGTCCCCTCTCTTCATTCCATACATTTTGTCAGAATTATTTACTGTCCTGTCCAAAGAAGCTAAGAAAAGTGTGAATTCCGAAAAGCCATTAAAAGTCCAAATGATAAAGATTCAGGATTTGAGTTTGATGTTTGCGTAATGGTGATCCTCAAAGGAAAATAACACAATCGTGAGATTTAAAGTGCAGACGAACTGGGCATTACATTCTCTGTGGTCGTCGTTCATCATCCGTTCACTCGCTCATCCCTCTGAGGTGTGTGTTTGTGTGGAGGGCGTCCGTTTGCTTCGTGTGGGAGTGTTGTTGATGAAGTCCAGGCTCCTGCGGCTAGAGGAAATGACATCAGCAAGGAAGCGAGTGCAGTCGCAGCAGACGTCTCTGAGGCTGCAGCCAGCTGCGTACAGATGAGGGAACTCCTGCTCCACCGAGTGCTTGGAGAGAGAGAACAGAGGCCTGTCGAGAGATACAGGCGCGTGAATCATCGACTCCATGTAAAATTATTTAGAGATTTGAGAAACAAGGAGAGGATGGATCATAAACAAATGGAGATGTACTCACTTATAGACCTCACTCCTGTGACTCTTGAGACTGCTGTGAAAGCCCACCGTGTACACGGGGATGTGAGCCATCTTTTTATAAGGAACCTTCATCTGCTCGTGGAGCACAACAGAGAACAATGAGCTTCCGAGAGTAGAGAATACAGTATTTTTATAATCAAAATAAAACAAAAGCTTAATAACCAGTCTCTGTTGGTAAGGGTGATACATTTTGGAGGGTTTACATGAAAAAATGTACATGAAAATTGGCTTTAATTATCATGCAATAGTAGTCAATGATGTTTTTGTTAAGGAGGGAACCATTGGTTCCTTGTTGAAGTTTATCATTAGTACCTTAGCACTGCAGGAGTTACAGACCGACCTAAACAAGAGAAAAATGTTATTTATTATTAAAAAAGTAGCAGAACTAAAAGAGTGACCCTGTAAATAATAATGACATGAAACTGAGACCTTTTACACAGGAGGCAGGTGGAGGGCCAGGAAAACAGAGGAAATCTAACTCGACAGCAGCAGCAGATCTGCCGGAGTGATAAGAGCAGCTTTTGTATCGGTACCAGACTGATAACGATCATGTGATCCATGCATCACACACCTTGCCCTTCTTCAGCTGGTTGTAAAGCTCTTTGTTCTGTAGGTATTTCTCCATCTCAGCCTTGACCAGGATCCGGCGCACATTGATGACCTCATCCACCGTCAAAGCCAGAGTCTCGACTGGATGGCAGAATTCCTCCTGATGCCACAAAAGAGACAGCAACAATAAAACATTAATATTTAAAAAGTAACAGACACTTAACCATACTGAATCAAAGCGTACTTATCACAATGATTCAAACCGTACTGAACTGAACTGTACTGAACCCAACGGCACTGAGCAAAACTGCACTGAACCAAATAATTAGCCAACAAAATTAGCATAATTAGCCAAAACACACTGAATGGAAAGTTATTGCTTTAAGTTATCTTTCTCTGTGTTTAGATTTAATATGAACCGTAAATTCCCAGCAGAGAAGCACTGACCATCCACTGTCGTCTGGAGAGCGTGTGTGATACTGAACCACTGCCTGTTTCATCGCCGGACTGAGCGGAGCACAAGTGGAGGGACACTTCCTGCCATACACAGGAAACGATGCTGGACAGAGAGGATTCAGGAAATATGTCTTTTATATGTAAACAGTTTAATGACAAGTTTTAGCAACAAAAATGTGATTTTCTGTACAAATCTGTCTGTGTGTATCTGGTCTCCGGCATCACATATTAAAGAACACGAGCTACTTCATGAAGCGTAACCAGAATATTTCAATATTCATGCTTTGTGAGAGTTTTACCCTGATATAAACGCGGCGGTGCAACCCCAGACATTGTGTGCGATCGCTGTCTCTCTCCTCTCATTGGTCCGACCGCTGTGAGCTCATCTGACTCTGATGACATCACGTCCTCTCTGAGCTCATCCAGATCTCGTTCAGAGAATGATCGGTCTCTCTTCATGGGCGTAGGGAAGCTCTCTGTGCGCCTGATCTCCACTGTGTCTGGAGAATCCTCGTCCTGAACAGAATTTAGAGCAATCGCACTCTAAATGTTCAACAGTGACTTTAAATGTGAAGAAATGTAGCTTTATAAAACATTTTCATGATTACATTTCACGAACCCAAAAGTTTCATACCTCAAACATACTCATCTCCTCCATCTCCTCCAGCGTTGGCGCTTTGAGAAGAACCCGGGTGCGAGAGGGTGGGTGTTTCCTTGCGTCTGTGATTGACAGGTCAATGCAGGAAGTAGATTTGACGTTGCATTGGCAGGTGTGGGCCAGACACGGTAAAGAGCCGAATGCTGACACAAACCGAGAAGAATGAGGGGTTACGGTAACATGCAAAAACCTCAAAACGTAAACAAATGAGGTTCACTCTGCAGTAAACAATGATGGAGACAGGTGGAAACATATCATTATCTATAAAGAAGAGAATTATAACATGGCAGTCAATGGGGACCCGCTAGCTTTGGGAGTCAGCATCAAGTGGTCAGTCACTGGACTGCAGCATCTATCACTTCCTGTTCCGCATGAAGAAGGAGAGTGTCGCATGTTCCTCTGTTTGGACTTCTTCACTTCGATTTTTTGGTAGTTTTTCAATGTGAAAACCTTTGTTCTCAGCTGAAGAACGTTTGCGCAGATGCTAATATTTCTGCTCTAGAACAAACGCTGAGTGATTGGGTGTTTGTTGATTTGAACCTGATATGAACAATGCTATACTGGAAAAGCTCTTGAAGCAATCAATCACAGAACTCTCAATCCCCATCACTTTTATGAGTAGTTACAATTTTTGGGAGTTGCATGTGAACTTTACACAGAAGTATAAATCAGGCTGACAAAAGAACTGTTTCCATATTGAAATTCTGCACAGCAGGAATCCAGGCACAGTGGATTAACCCAGAGCTCTGGAAGACCAGGCGCGGACCACTACAATAGGCATACTGGCGAGAAGGCAGGTCAGCTCGACGGAGTATCAGTCAGATTTTAAAAGGGTTCTTAGTTCTGATATTTTTTGTTTTAAAAGAACGTTACAAGAGTTATGACACATAATGTGCAGGGTAATGTGAGAAAATGAGTGATTGTCTTTCAGTTTTGTTTAACAAACCCCAAATCAGTGCCTTCTAGTGGTGAAACTAAGGAATGACCCCAGAAGTACAAGACCTGTGATATGGGCATGTGTTAAACAAAAAAAACTGTTTTAATGATAATTCATTAAAGTAAATTGTAAAGTAATAAAAAAAATTCTTGAAAAGACCCCAGACTTCCAAGGGTTAAACGTCACGCTCTATTGTTTAGAGAGTAAATACTGTACATCGTTTTGAAGCCGGTGGCTCCACTGGCTTCAGCTTGTGATCTTGTCTGATTTCAGCCAGGACTTGATCATGGAGAGACTCCTGCCGCTGAGGAGGAGGAGGAAGAGTGCGCTCTGACACCTGCACACAGAAGGTTTTAATTAGATATGAGTTCACCTATATATTAAAATATGGTGTTTTGTTGAAAAAAAGAGCTTTGTTCATCGTCCGAAAACCAGAGTTCATCCGCCTCAATATTTTCCAAAACAGTAAGACACTACTTATTATCGTTGTGGCGTTTCACGCTTCGTCAGCAATTAGCAATGAATCAATCTCAGTCACTGACTGGTTTGAGAGGAGGTCTCGATCTGATGAAGTCCAGTATCAGCTCATGAGCGTTTCGTTTTACACACGTAGGAATATCTCCATCCATCTGCAGACAGATATGGAGTCGTGATGTTATTTTACCTCATTTAAAAACATACGATAATCTCTGCCATGTCGAGTCAGTCTCTCCAGAGCCTTAATCTCACATCCAGTCGATTTATCAGGTGAGGATGAGATTAAGTCAGGGATAAACCACTCAAAATGTGCTGACGAGCTGCAGGCAGCCTGAGGACTCACCTGGACCTTCCTTAGTTTGTACTTGCGCAGGCGGATGTCCTGCATGAGCATCTCGAAGGGCGTGAGGCTGAACTCGATAGGGAGAGGGTTGAACGGCTGCTCCTCCACCTTCTTCAGCTTCACTCCCTGCCTCAGCTCCTTCATCAGCTGGACCCACAGACGAGCCTAAACACACAGTACAGTCTAGAACTGCAATTCCCATCTCGGCTCAGTAGAGGGAGATATTAGCTCATATCAATATCACTCGTCTTTGGAATATTCATATAAACTTGATTCATTTGTAAATGTGGAATTCAAACATATTTTTATAAGCAAATTAATTGGTTGCCAAGATAATTTTTTGGTTACTATGGAGGAGTAAGTGACATACAAAGTTCCCCCAATTCCAATATGAGTGACATAAACCAAACCCCATGTATCTATGAGTTCCCTTAGCTGTTATGTTAAGTTGGTTACTAAGGTAAACAGTCTGGTTGCTATGGAGGGGTCAATAACATAGTACAAAGTTTCCTAAATATAAGTGACATAAAGCAACCCTCATGTTTTTAGCACTGATCAAAGCAGACAGAGTTCTGAAAAGTTGGTTGCTAAGGTTAACAGTTTGGTTGCTAGGGTTGTCAATGTTTTCGTAATTTTTAAACAACGACCAATATAATTCAATGGTAAAAATCTCCTAAATACTTTTGCAGAATGCTTGATAGTTTTAACACAGACTGATAATCCGTGGCGAGTGTGACCTCTTTGACGTTTATATGAGGTTCTGAGTTTGTCACAGCTTTACAAAGTTTGACCTTATGAATTTCCCAGCAATATCCAAGAATTTCTTTAGTGGTACCAGTCTTAAAAGACACAGAAACTTGAATCAAACCAGTTTGGATGATTTGTACAAAGGTTGGTGGCTGTAGGAGGTTGTGTTTAGAATTTTTTTACTTGTTCTGCATTGAGATAACACGATTAGGATTCCTCAATCCTCCTCTTGTTAGTGCGTGTCTCTAATGCAGCTGCTACAATCTTGTCTTTACCCAGTCTGTGTGCTGAAGAGCAACGAGCTCCGCCGAAGGATCCTCCTGTGGTCCCTCTGTTCTGATCTTCTTCAGCATCTACAGGAGAACATCACGAAATCACAGGTTTATATCCATTTTATTCTGAGGAGTGCTTTCTACGCAGAACATGTTGAGACATTTGTAAACGCGTGTCTCAGTCTACTTTAGCATTTGTGACTCCGAGAAGGTGTTTGGATTTTACGTTGGGGGAGGGAACCCGCGAACGAAGTTACGTCACCAGATCTTTTTCTTTCTGTGCTATGATACGTTTCCTCCGAACAGCATCTGATTGGCTGGTTTGTCAACCAATCACGACGTTCCCCGGCATGGCTCCTGACCTCTTTGGCATCTCTGATCCTGCTGAGGAAGGTCTGCAGCTCCAGGGTCTCCAGGAACAGGGCTCGACACACAGCCTGGTAGTGCTCTGGTGCCAGGGAAGGGTCCGGCAGCCTGCGGGCACACAGGTTCATCACCTGCTGAAGCGTGTGAACACCGTGCGCTGCTCCTTCCTCCTCCTCCTCATCCTCCTCCTGGCCGCTGTAGCCCTCATCTTTGGCTGAGTGTTTCGAGTTGCCGCCATCCTGAGGAGCAACCATGAGCTCGATGAGCTGCTCCAGTTGAGGACTCAGCTCCCGCTCCTCGCTGTCGTCCAGGCCCCAGTCGAGAGCGCGGTAGATAACAACACCCAACGACTGAACCAGCTGCAGAGAAACACCACCAAGAAACTTTTCACAAGGAATCTCAATGAGTTTGATTGGTTAATTGCAATGCGAGAGGGTGTGGCATAGTTGATTAACAGGATTATTATTGGCTATAATGGTAATAGGATCTTACTTTTTTATCAGGACCAGGAACACTGTCAGCAGTCACATCATCTAAAAGAGATGAACAAAAGAGAATTATAAAATCTGTAATTGTAAAATCTATATCTAGTAGATAACTCCTGAGTTGTTATTGAAACTGACAGATGCTTTCAAAGCATCTAATTGAGGAAAATAACAGATTAACTATTGTGTTAACTATATTGCATGGAAACCGAGATAAACGATTGCTTTAATAAATTATAGCATAATCTTAGTAGGATAGACAGTACAGTCGGCGTTACATGCGGAGATACTAACACCTTCAACCTCACAAAACGCCCACATTCCCCTCACGACACGCCCACATTAACCCCATGCCACGCCTCCTCCGTTCACACCGATCTGCATTTTTCAGAACCTTAACCAGACTCTTATTTGGCTTTTTTTTAGACCTAGCCATATAATATTATCCAGGCAAAACGAATAATTGGACAATATTTATATATTCTTGATAGTTGATTTACTCTTGATGGTACTTTGTTAATATTGCTAGCATTAAGCTAGCGGTTGCCAAAGCGTGGGAAGTGACGAACCCTGTTTTGGCATGCTGTACAACAAACTAAGAGTCTGCGTGATTTGTATAAAAATCAATAAAACAAACTAACTGAAATTAACATTCAATTTTAAAACTTGAGGCATTTTTAAAGAGAAATGGTTAAAGTAGTTTTTCACTTAAGTGACTGGCTTTTGCATAGCAAAAACAACGACTAATACAAAGAAAGAGCAAAATGAAAACTAAAAACGTGACACGTCACCATCGAGCAAGTAAAGGCTGGGGACCTCTAGTGGCCAGAACGCCGCATTACAGTGTCAAAACACGACGGCTATAGCGAGATCTGGAGAAAATGTCCTTTTTATTTCACTTCCAAACCAGTCACCAAACCAAAGATAAAATAAAATATTATCATTGAACCCCAGCTTTTTAAAAAGAATGAACAATATTCCCTGAGTCCCTTTTAGTACCACATAGTGAAATCTGTGACAAAACTATTTCAAACATGACATTCTGGAGAAATTAAGGCAAACAATTGAACAAATTTCTTCTTCATGGGAGACATTACCAATATATGTGTAGGTCTATAATTCATAATCCTTTAAAGAGTTCAGTTGTTATCTCCTTTCCTGTAAAAATTCCAGAAATAAGTAAATAGTTTAGGATGGATGGCTAATCAACTCTTGAAAAACAGGAATTTATTTAAGTTGACTGCAGAGGAACGTTCATTGCTCATAAGGGATAGATGGACTCAGTGTCTGGTTTCTCAGCACATCAGTGAAGAACTGACTCCACATTTTCTCTCATCACGACTCAGCAGTTCGGAGCTGCTGGGAAGTGATAAAACAGACACAGACTGGAATCCTGGACACTCTCTTCTGTCTGGATGCACATCTCTAATGCAGGATCAAGGAACCTGGATTTGACCTAAAGAAAGCTTAGCCATGAGTAAACGATGTGGAATAGGGAACGACAAGCTCTCTGTGTTTTCTCTTTCTCAAAGGTGAACACTGTAAATGTTTCTGCTAGAGGTCACCTATACCACAAATAAATCTGTCAATGGGTGACATATGCTGCGTAATTACATCATCTCTATGGATGCAAAGGATAGATGGATGAACGGACAGGTGGGAGGAAGTAAGAATGGATGCATGTATAGACAGATGAATGGACTGATGGATGGATAGTTGTTGGTAAGGACAGATGAAATTAAGGATGGATGGACGGGTGGATTGGATATGAAAGTAAGGCTGTATGGATGCAAGTAAGGATGGACAGGTGGATGAATAAAAAGAAGCATGGATGGATAGACAGATGAATGCTCTGATGGATGAATGGAGGAAAATAAGTATAGATGGGTGGATGAACGGATGAACATTTAGAAGAGTGCATGAACTGATGGAGAGATGGAAATAAGGATGACTGGATGGAGGGATGACAAATAGAAAGATGAAAGAACAACTGGAAAGATAGATGGAAATATGGACAGATGGAAAAAGTTGGAGAGGTTGAAAGAAGGATAAACCAATAGATGGTTGGAAAAATGCATGGATGGATGGATGGATGGATGAAAAGACAGAAGGATGTTTGCATGGCCAGAAGGACAACAGATGGATAGAACAGCTGGAGAGATGGGTGGAAGGAAGGACAGAAGGATTGTGGGAACGATGAAAGGAAGGAAAGATGGACAGATGGAAGAATGTTTGGAAAGATTGTTGAATAGGATGAACAGATAAAAGGAGAGACGGAAGGAAGGATAAACCTAAAGATGGATGGAAGAAATGGTGGATGATTAAACGGATGGATGGATGGTGAAATGAAGGTAAGGACTGAACATTGAAATATAATTTTTCCAGAATACTTTTGAAATAAATAAGAATGGGTTCTCCACCAGATATTTTAATACCATTTAGAATAGCTTGTAGATGCAGAAAAAAAACAATATTAGTCTGTGAATGTGAATTAAATGATTAAACACCGTAAGAAAAACACTGGAATATAATAAATAAAGAGGAATAAATGACACTGGTGAATCAAAGGAAAGTCGGTGACCTACATCTGAACGACCCGAGGTGAGAAATAAACAAAGGTTTTCAGGTGAAGCAGATGCCTCTAAAACATTCTTAGAACATCCAGGAAACCTTCTCCTAATAAACCAAAGCCTCTCGAAGCATGTCTTCCTGAAGGACACGGGCTCAGGTTCAGCTATTTTTAACCGAAGCCTCACCGGAGATGCGCAGCGTGGCCGTGACGCGTCCGTCCCGGTGCAGGAGGACAGCGGTGGGCTCGCTGATCTCAAGCCGGGGATCGAGCTCTGTGTCCGGTCGCCGTTCGCTCAGCTCCCCGCAGCACTGGAAGCACAGCGCCCACGCCTGCTCCTCGTTCAGCGGCTGCTCGTAAGCCCGCAGCACGGCCTCCAGCGACAACTCCGCGATCTCCGCCTCGGAGTCCGCGTCCTCCGCGCTCCGGGACACGGACCGGGCCATGGCAAGGCCGGGCTGCGGCTACCGCGTCCTCCCCGTATAGGTGAGGAAGATGAGGGTGAGGTGATGCTGCAGGCGGTTCATTCAGGGATGCGCAGCGGGGGCGGATGGGATGCGCAGCGGAAGAGGAGAGCGACGGGATGGGGAGGAACACTAAAGAAACTCATGAGAATGTTTGGGATCGATAACTGTCCGGACCTGCATCATCTTCCTCCTCCTCTTCCTCATCTCATATTGATTGTCAGGTGTTGCGTCTCTGCGGCGCGTGCCTCCAGCTCCTCCCATGATAACACGCATGGTAATATTGCCAATAAAAAGATGCAAAAAGACTTATAAAATATAAATAAACAATAACATGCAGACATTCAAAGATGAAGATATTTCATTCCAAAGGATGAAGAAGTGCATCTGATGTGCATCTTGTTTTGCATGTTGTACACGTGTTAATTCATATTTTACAAATTGAAGCGTTTATCAAACATAAACATCACCGTCAGCACGTAAATAACACGTATTCAATGCATTCTTCGCTGTGTGTTTGACAACGATGTCGTTCTATATCTGACGTCCTTTCGGTTCCGAAGAACATTATTCAACTTCTTTCGATCTTTTTTTGCTGAAATGTTTCTATCAAAAATTGTTTTAATTGTTTAAATGTTCATACTATCTTTGTGAATTGTTTTATTGTGCCATTTTATAATGTGTTTGACATTAAAAATTAACATAAAGTAAATTTACCGTAAACATAAACATAAAGTAATTTTCTTGCATTACACTTAACAATAAAGGCCAGAAATTAAACCACCTAAAATTCACAGGAATCAAAACCTTTGTGGAAGTTTTTGCAGCGAGGAACAAATGAAATGATGAATGATACTTTTTAACTAGGCACAAAATGTGATAATTTTATTTTATATAAAGAATAATGTTGAGTAATCGACTGTGGTTTCAATCAAGTTTTGTACGCTGTGATTTTACAAATTTGAAAACGAGTTAATTTTATAGCATCCCTCCTCAAGATGGCACTGATGAACCATAAGTGCGCCCTGTTTCATCTTAAATCCAGCAATCACAAATAAATTAATATATGCTTATATAAATAAATAAATGTATGAACAAATTAATTAAGAAATATACTGGTAAGTAAAAATGTAAATAATGCATTTCTACTGATGTGTATTTATTTATATCCACATTTTTTTATTTTATTGATTTGAAGCTGATCAGAGAGCATCCTGTTACCATTTGGACGAGCTGTATAGTGAATTAATTCGCATGCGGTGACATTCCGCATTGTTCAGGGGTACAGTCAGTGGAGGCAGCCAGACAGAAACAATCAATATTAAAGAATTTGTGCTATGGCAGTGTAGTCCATTTCCTCAATAAAAGACGCTAAAAAGTGCAGTGTATCCCCAAATTAAAAATATATATTGAATCAACACAGACACTAAATTAACCGAATCTTTAGACATTAATGCTAGAGTTTCAACTCTATGGAAATAAACTGTGTATTCTAATAATTGTATAAGAAAAATACAATAGCCATGATGCTAATTGCCAAAACATAGAAAATAACCCTCCCACTGAAATAAAGCTGATCCTAAAACGTCATTAAATAAATTGGTGTCTCAAACGGAATGCATTGTGGGATTGCAATTGCTCTCAATGTTTAAAACGCTTATCAAAACAAGTTGAGTTGGGTTTATCAAAACAAATTGAGAGTTTTTAAAAACCCTGCAAGGCTTCTGTCGAAACATTCCTCAGAGTTTAACAAATGTTACTGAAGTTTGGGTGAAAAAAAGTCTTTTAAAGTCTAGTGGGCACTTCATAATGATGAAAAAAAAATGTATATAGATTTCGAACATTACCACAAGCAAAGATTTCAACACTGTATGGAATGGTAAATCATATTTAGACTACTTCATACCACAGCCTTTGGGCTCAAATAAAGCCATTTCCGAGCTGGAGAGGAGGCTGCCATTGGCGGCTGCACATGCGCACACAAGACTTCCTGTTTAGAATGGAACCGTCATGGCTTCAGACCTCGTCTGGCTCACCCACGCCCCTCTCACACGCAGCCTGATATATTCAATTTATTTTGTAATTTTAAAGAACAATTTGAACGCGACTTTTCTGAATTTGATCGTTGCGTGCGTAAATGATCTTTCTCACGATGTGATGACGGCGGTGAGTCCGCTCTGTTCAGTGCAGCTGTCAGTCACATGGTCTCGCCTTGCTTTTTAGGGGAAAATTAAACCATCGTGAACCACACGAAAATAAATTTGAGCCAAGAAAAATACCTATTGAAGTTTGTTCACTGTATAGTTAACTTTCGAAAATAATTAAAATCGTGTATGTAAATGCCGTACTCTCTGAGGAAATAGTTCAGCTTTTTCCTATAGACTTGTATTGGGTGTATCATGTTTACTCAAGTAAGAGCGAAGTAATAATTTAATTATTTACTTGTGTTTGTAAGTGAGTGGAGCAGATGTACAAGTAATCCAGAAAACATTTACTCAAAAAATAATTTACTGAAGAGTTAAAAAGTAAGTGGCTCAGCCACGTTTTCAGATCAGATTCAACGTCACAGAAGTATTTTCAAAACAGCATTTTTAAACCCGCATAAAGATGTTATTTCATTATTTCATAAACTCTTGTATAGGTAAGTATTGGAGTTCAATTTTACTTGGAGTATTATTCAATTTAGAGACATTTTATTCATTGTTCTACACAATTTAGACAGTTGCTGCTAATCGAGTTGGAACTTTGTTCTTAGGTGCTGTGAAAGATGCCTCAAAAATGCCTTGTCCATCCATCTTCTTCCAGTTTTCCATCAGGGTCACGGGTTCAGTGATCTCCAGCTCACGTCAGGTGAAAGACCAGGATAGGTTGCTAATCCATCACGGGTCTACACCCATTCACTCCTCGGGGAGTGAACATCACCTCCCCAACGCATGTTTTTGGGCTTTTGGAGGAAACCTACACAAGGCATGTCATATGTTTTTGGCCATTGTAGGGGAAACCCGAGTACCTGAAAAACCCACGCTAGCACCAGGAGAACATGCAAACTTCCCCCAGGAAGGTCACCAGCGAGCCTCGAACCGGCAACCTTCTAACCTTTAAATGGCAACCATGCCACCCTGCATTGTTATTATTTATTATTAATACACAGATGAGTGCCTTTAAAGTGTAATCGTTGGTATTTCCCACATGTGGACTTGAGATAAATTTTGGGGTTTGTGGTAATAAATGGCATGAAACTCCTTAAGCATTACAAATAGTTAAAAACAATTGTGATTTTTGCATGAGATTTTATTCCTCATTCGTTCAGTTTGCTACTACTGATATATAAAAGCATCCTGGGTAATTGCAAGCCTGAACCCTTAACTAAAAACATTCACAAGGGCTTTGGTTCAAGTTGGAGCCTTAATGCATCAGCTGAATCCTGTTTAAATCCATCAGACCAACACTGAAGATAATATAAACATTTTCTGCAATATTCAGGAAGATGCAAAGAAACACAATCTTCATCATCGGTGTAAAATGCAGCTTCAAGTAACCCAAAATACCAATAAAATATAACTTAAAACAACAACAAAAGGTTAATTTTGTTGTCAATAAATACATCTTGATTTCAATTACAGGACCTTAGTTTCTGAACACCATCCAGTGTGGATCTGCTTGAAGCTTCGAGTTGCTGGTCTCAAGAACACAGGTTTCACCAAAACTTTTACAGCAGATTAAAGCAAAGAGACTTTAATCTAACGCACAAATACTCCACAATCCTTTTAGGGTGTCTGTCCTTTTATCAGCACAACTGTGGCTCCCATTTGATGTAGGAATGCTAAGCTAATCCTTGTTCTGATGCACTTCCTGTCTTTCGAGCATTCATTCTTCGTTCCGTAAGAGTTCTTACAGTAGAATGCCACCATTCCTTGAGGGGATGGCATCTTAAAACAGTGATTAGTGGTTTTACCAAATTTGTCAACATCGTCAAGCAAGAAGTTGGTATTGTACAAGTAAACAGTGACTTGCCATAAATGAACGTCTCTTATTCGTAGTTCGGAAAGCACTTTTGTGAGGTACCTCATGTGCTAATGTTGTCACCAATGTCATTGATGTCACATTGAACCAATGAAGTAGCTGCCTTCATTTCGGTTATAGTCTATAATTTCCCAGGAGTGCTGCTATTCGATGGCAACCAACTGAATTTATAGTTTTCCCGCGGCTTCATCAAGTCGAGGCCGATCATTTTCTGCTCCTTCTCGCTGTCCACCGTGATATATCCCAGCAGAGACATGGCTCCTTTGCAGACGTTCTGTATCCGCTGCACTTTCTCAAACGGTAGCGCCGTTCGCCACGCCAAAGAGACGTCCTCTGCATTCCGTGACGTGATATCAAAGGCCTCCTTCTTCGTACCTTGGCCTTTCCCATGAGTAATCCGGTAAATCCACTCTTGAAGGGTTTCAGTCATCTCCAGACCAACAAACTCATACATGGCCTCGATTTCGTCCATCGTGTTGTGGACTAGATCTTCATAGCGGATCATTTTATAGCGCCCCCGCAGGAAGTCCGGCGGCTTAAGCGCTGCGGTTTCATAAATTTGCACATGGCTGCGACAAATCTCTTGCAGGACGTGATAGGGTTTATCTTCATCGGGAATGTTAGCCTGTTCCAGTACTATGTTGCTGTCTTTCACCAGCGCTCTGAACGATCGCTCTCTTGATCGAAGAACCGCTCGCGGGTCACGAACGAGATGAATGATACGCACGTCCAGAGTAGGGTCCTGGAGTAACGGATAAAGTGACTCCAACTCAAAAAAGCGCACTTCTTTCAGTACCACATGGCTGTATGTCCGACACGCTGCCTCTGCAAGCTTCAAATCGCTCTTTCCACAGTTTTTCTTGCAGTCTTGCTCTTTGCTAATCTCAGTCCTTGGTGTTTGAAAACATGCTGGAGGAGAGCAGAGTGCACGACTGTGACTCCACATGAACAGATTCGAGATGTTTTGAGGCTTTCGAATGTATGAGTCCATCACAGACATGTCACACTGGAAGATGCTCCGGATTGTGTCGCGTACTGCCATTCGTAAAGGTCGAGCACCGGCTTGGTTGATGGTCATCCAGACGTGCCAAGCTGGCTCCATTAGATAGAAGACGTCTGGGTGCTGATTGAAGACCTGGCCGAGGAAGGAGGAGCCAGATCTCCAAGATGAGAGCAGTAGAACGTGAACTTTCCCCTCAGAGAGTGGGGAGCTCTGCAGGCCTGGGCCACTGTACAATCCATACAGAAGCACCACCGTTAACCCCTGAACGAACAAGAGGCTTACTAAAGCCGGCTTGGACACCCTCCAGCGGAGCATTCTCTCAGTTTAGCTCACCTATAAAACAAGAGCAGTCTTTAGGATCTCGACCACTTCTATATGTAAAATCAAGGCAATTTAACCAACAGTTAAAAATGTTATTAAATAATAAATAATATTATTCATGATAGTTATCTCTACGATGGACACAGATAAAAATGTTTGTTATATGTTTCAACAAGTTTGCCTAGAATACAGACTTTCGCATGTGGCCTGATAATGTGACCCCAAAAACCTGCAATGCTTAGTTTTAGATGGTCCAATGACTGGGAGATGAATCAAGACAACAATAAAAACCAGAAACAACTGGGC
>SRMA01026257.1:0-15162 GCA_007224835.1 Danionella cerebrum
GCGCGGCCCCGACAACCTTCGTAAAGGTGCGAGGGGATAGGGCAAGACCGAAGGGTAGGACCTTGTACTGGTAAGCATGGCCCTGGAAACAGAACCTTAGAAAGGGTCTGTGCTTTGGAACCACTTCTACCTGGAAGTACGCGTCCTTCAGGTCGATTGTTGCGAACCAATCTCCAGGACGGATGCATGGTAGAATGCAGCGGACCGCCAGCATCTTGAACCGGTACTTGGCCAGGTGCCGGTTTAGACGCCTCAAATCCAAGATTGGTCGCAGCCCGCCTGCTTTCTTTGGGACCAGGAAGTATGGGCTGTAAAACCCTCGTTCCATATCGGCTGGGGGTACCGGCTCGATCGCTCCTTTTGTTAAAAGGGCATCGATCTCCTCTCGCAGGAGTGAGGCGCCTGTTCGTGGAACAGGAGTGTGAAACACACCTCGAAACCTGGGGGCGGACACGAACTGAATCGCGTAGCCCTGCCGGATTGTCCGGACCACCCACTGTGAGACCCCGGGAAGCTTCCGCCAGGCTCCCAGGTAAGCTGACAGGGGTCGGGGTCGGGACGTGCCGATGGTCCCCATGGCGGGGCCGCCCGGAGGCGGACTTGTGGGCGGAATCACCAGGGGAGGACCCTGGGAGATGGTCAGATGAGGGCAGGGGTGGTCTGCCCCCGCGCTCTCTGCCATGGCCAGCGGGGCTCGGGCCCATGTCGGGGTCTTCGTCGGAGACCCAGGAAGAGGAACCCCAGACCGTCGGGCATGCGAGACCGCTATTCTCGGGTAGGAAGTAAGTTCTATCTTTGACACAATAGGTGCCGCCGTCCCGGAGGACGGCAGCGAGGAGTGTGTGGTGGACCCCCCCCCCCCTGGGGGAGCTGGGTCGATGACCAGACCCAAAGACGAGCTCATTTCCTCCCGGGTCGCCAACCTCAGGGGCGCTTCTTCGTGGAAGCCCTCGTCTGCCGTCGAGAACCCTCTGAGGTTGACTGCGACTTTCGTCGTGGGGGGGTCTTCCTCGGACCAGAGGTCGAAGGATGAGACCGTGACGAGAGTCGCTCTCTTTGGCGTCGCACAGGCGGAGAGGGGTCCGGCACAGAAGCGGCAGGAGCCCGCCGCCTCCGACGCGGGACCATGAGCTCACCCAGACCCTCCGCCTGTTTCCTGATCGTGGAGACCTTTGACGCAAAATCGTCCACGGCGATGCCAAAGAGGCCATCTGGGGAGACAGGTGCATCCAGAAACCGGTTTCGGTCATCGGGAAGCATAGAGGCCTGCTCCAACCAAAGATGGCGCTCCTGTACCACAAGTGTGGCCATCGGGCGACCGATGTTCAGCGCTGCTGATTTTGTAGCACGAAGCGCAAAATCAGTGGCTGAACGTAAGTCCATTATGGACTGCTGGTCGCCACCACCCTGGTGCATGTCACGGAGGACCTTGGCCTGAAAGACCTGTAAGGTCGCCATGGCATGCAGCGATGCAGCAGCTTGATCCGCAGCCGAATAAGCTTTCGCCATCAGGGCAGACGAAACTTTTCCGGCTTTGGAGGGCACACTCGGACGAGATCGCCAAGCGGCAGCACTGCCGGGGCACAGGTGCACCGCGACAGCCTGCTCCACCTGGGGAATCGAGGAGTATCCCCTAGCTGCTGCACCATCCAGAGCGGTGAAGGGGAGGAGCTAGAAGCCCTGGCAGACAGGGGAGCCCGCCAGAATTTTGTAAGCTCCTCGTGCACCTCCGGGAAGAAAGGGACCGCAGGAGCGCGGGGGACGGAGCCCCGGCGCTTAACCAGGAACCAGTCATCCAGCCGCGACGGCGCTGAGCTAGAGGGCGTAGGCACCTCAAGCCCAATTGCGGCCGCGGCTTTGGAGAGCACCGCGTGAGCCTCGAGCTCCGGCTCGGCCGAGACCCCGGAGGGTGGCAGCGCTGAGCCGGAAGAACTCGAAGATCGCGCCCCTTCCGATGCTGCGATGGATAGCAGATCGTCATCAGGATCACACGAGGGGCTGGGTAACGCCGAAGCGCTCTCCGACTCATTCGCGGACCAGACGGGGGCATGCTCGGCATTTGGGGTGGTGCGAGGAGTCACCTGACACCGTTCGACCCAAAACATCCGGTGAAAACACAGCCGGCTCGCCCCGAGTCGTAGGAGCACCAAGAGCCGAAGCTCCGGAGTCCTCTTCCTCGAAGAAAGACCGCCTGTATCTCAGCGTGCGGCCCGGCAGAGCGTTGCAATGCACACACTCTCGCCTCACAAACGCTGCGCAGGCGTGTTGGAAGCCCAAACACTCCACACAGCGCTCATAACCGTCTTTCGACGAGATAAATCCACCGCAGTTAGGAGTAATGCACGTTTTGCTCATCGTGTCGTGAAAAACGGACAGGATTTATGAGAAAACGGCTGAAACACTGGACAGGCTTGCCTGAGAGATCTTCGAGGTGCTGGCGTTTTGGTGGCGTGCTATTCTGGGCTAGCAGAGGTCAACACCAAGTATTGCCGAGAGGTAAGCAACCTACTGATCTTTCAAGCGAGAGAAAAGAGCGTCAAAGTTCAGGAGAGAGAGTCTCACTCAGTCAGCTCCGAAGGAAAATTGCATACTGAGGCTTAGGCACGCCCGGCTTTATACCCGGCTGATTGCTAATCAATCACCTTCGCCTGCAAATTAATTTGCCCGTTAATATGTTCGTCAGTCGCTCTCACGGTGATTCGCTCCCATTCAGTCGGTCTAATCCCGACTAACGTCTCCGGGACCGACTGAAAGGGAACAGAGAGAAACAGAAAAAAAGAACAATTCAAACGCCTTATTGATGTCAGAGATCAGATGAGAATGGTCAGACTGGTGCTGACAACAAGGCAACAGTAACTACTACAATCGAGGTATGCAGAAGAGCACTTTTGAACTTGTCAAACCTTGAGCAGCAGAAGACCACACCAGGTGCCACTCAGAACAGGAAACTCAGGCGACAATTTGCATTTCCATAATTCGACAATAGAAGATTGGAAAATCGTTGCCTGGTCTGATGGTTTTGGCACATTCAGAATGTTCAGAATTTGGCTTCAACAACATGAAAGCATGGATCCACCCTGCCTTGTATCAATGGTTCAGACTCGTTGTGGTGCTGTAATGGTGTGGGGCATCAAAAGCCTCCCTGAGTATTGTCGCTGACCAAGACCTTCCTTTTTTGACCACAATGTTCCCATTTACTGATGGCTACGTCCAGCAGGATAATGCGCATTGACTTAAAGTCTCTAACTGGTTTCTTGAACTACGCAATTATTTCACCGTACTCCACAAGTCACCTCAATCCAAACCATCTGTTTTGGATGTGGTCAATTGGAACATGGACCAAACTTGGTCCACAGGGGACCAAGCCACTACTTTGCAAGTCAAGTCGTCACAAGTCACGACAAGGCAAGTCCAAGTGGCTAAATTTTAATTTCAAGTCATTTTCCAAAAAAACAAAAATAATAAATAAAAATTCAAACAAGTAATAATAGATTACATTTACTGTATGTTCCTTTTATTTTATGAAATGCATAATGGCTGATGGGAGCTTGGGGAGTTTGAGTTGTACATTATCCATAAAGGCTCACACGGTACATTTTTATTGTATTTTCTTGTGGTGTAAATGTGTAAAGTGTGATTGTTTAATCAATCTGAGTAGTATTTTTATCTGCAACTGCCACATGCTCAGAGAAGTGAGAAATATTGAGAGATTTTTTTTTAATTTCTTTTAGTTATAATGGAGTCAAGTTGGATTTAACAAGAAAATAATAAAGGGAATCGAATGAGAAATCTGCCTTTGAAGCGGCCTCTTTATTTGGATACGTGTAACTACAACCATATATAACTAGTATATAATACAGTGCTTAAGAATACAGTGAATACAGAAAGTATTCAGACATTTTCATTATTCATTTTATTTTTTGAAATTTATTGGCTTATTATTGTTCATACAGCGTCAATGGGGTTCCAGTCCAATCGAGTCGCAAGTCACCAAAAGCTCTCTCTCTTGCTCTCTCTGACACAGAAGCATGTGAGACGCGATCTCACAAAGAACGAAATGCGAGTGTGAATTATTATTCAAGTCTTTCCGAGTCATTGGGGTTCAAGTCCGAGTCAAATCCCAAGTCTATGGGGTTCAAGTCCAAGTCGAGACGCAGGTCATCAAATTAATGACTCGAGTCTGAGTCGAGTCCAAGTCATATGACTCGAGTCTACACCTCTGACTTGTACCAGCTTCAAGCTGATCTTTGCTCAAAATGAGAATTAAACCACGTGTGAATTTCTCCAAAACTTCATTTTAAAACAATTAGTTTCAATATTTTCCTGATTTATTAGCCACCATATTTTGTTTTTCGGCAACAGTGCCATCTACTATATAGTAGAGATTAGTGAAAAATTACTCTACTGCATTGGCATCTTGACCTACCATCGTATCTATGTGATATATGGAAAATTGTGAGTTAGGGTATTAAAATATGATTATAAATTTAGCCACTTTGACCTTGTAGGGGTTGATTTAGGCAAAAGATAAATGTATATAATCAATGTGGGTTGAATGCGCGTGTTGGTTGGGCATGGACGATGAATACAACTGCTTTGCCAACTTGTAGAAATTGGTCTGCTTCACATGTATCACATAGTCATACTTTAGAAAAGTCTGCAAATGCATTTGTATTTGTTCATTAACTGTTGAGATGTGCTGCATACTGCATCAGAAATGTTTTTTTTTCCCTTGCAGAAAAATAGCAGAGATAACCTTCCACATTCTGTAAGAATTCTGCCAAATGGTCTTGGATCTGACAATCTGTAAACAAACAGTGTCTTAGATCTAATATCTTTTCATCATTCAACACTTGAAATATGCATTGAAATCTGCTTGTAAATATTGTCACATGAGTCCAGTGGAATAATGAAACTCTACTAAACGGCCATCTGTATGCAGTGGTTCTCTGCCAGATCTGATAATTTCAGCAAGATGGGATAGATTAGCGAGTCTTAGCGATGTGAGAGGACTTCAGAAGACATTGGTGAAAAGGATGTCTTGTGTTTTTAGGGTTTTAAAGTTGAGTTTCTACATGCTACCTACCTGATGTCCTTCAGTGCCCTGCCATCTGTCGTCACTCAAACACACACTCACACCTTCGCTTTTACATCCCTCAGTTTCTCCCAGCAAATAAAAAGCTTGTCCCAGAGGTTGTCAGAGCTGGAGAACTTATAGCCACCCACATTCAGCTCCATCCACAGAGTGCTCTCTCATTCCTGCTGTTTCACGTTTTATCACTTTTTCATCCTCCTTCCCAGCATTCACCCGTAGACAGTAAATCAGTCGATATGAGATTGTTGTCAGTCTGGAATTACCAGACAACCGTCTTGCACTTTGTAATCCTGTGTCACCAGACATGCAAAGATGAGGAAGGTTATGCAATTAAATTGCAATTTTTGCAAGTAAACAATGAATCTTTTTAGATTTTAAATTTAAAAGGTCCTTGTTGCCATTATTTGGAAAAGACAGGGGAGTATGGTGTCAAAAGAGAAGTGGTAGAGAGAGTGAGAAAGGTGGAAATGACAAAGATGCATGCATAGGGTACATTTAGGGTACGTGCAAAGTTTTGTTGTGTTGCTTACAATTCAAGCTTAATTTCTAAAGCACCACATTTCTGTTGTTCAGCAACAACAAATCCCCCCTACCTCCCCTGTGCTAGGAGGCTAGTTTTGTGCTAGTTATTGAAAAATAGTAACTAGTTACAGTTGCAAATTACTTTATTCAAAACGCAACTCAGTTCCTTTGTCGGGTAATTACATTAAAATTTAATTAGCTACTGTTAGTTCCCCGGTCAATGCCCTTATTGCTTAATGTCATTGCTGCATGGAAAATAACTTGTTTACTGAGCCATGTGGGTTTTTTTATTTAGTTTTTTTTTTTTTTTTGCTGCATGTTGGATTCTAAGTGTTCATATTAAACCCACCTCACTCTCCTTTCTACCCAACATCTCAGAGACATCTCTGCTTCCTTACTTTTTACCTTTCTGGTGTTACGTGGATCTGTGTGTGTTTGGATCTGTTCTCTCTGGAGTCGGTGGTTGTCTGGAACTGGGAGACTTTTAGCTTACCAGTGCACGGCTACCTCTGTCCTTTTTCCTGTGACTGATACCCATCATTGATTTGGGTTGCCTGTGTTTAGTTCTGCATCTAACTGATGCAGACGGAGACATAGACAATTGCTAAAAAAATGGCTATACGTGACAAAACGTTTCGTTGAATCGTTGATTGCTTTGAGTAATATTTGTTAAATATTTAAAGTGCCTGTCAGCAATGCCAATAGCACTGCTGGCATTTATATATATATATATATATATATATATATATATATATGTATGTATATATATGTGTGTGTGTTGTATATATACTTATTTGTTTATATATATATATATATATATATATATATATATATATATATATATATGTGTGTGTGTGTGTGTGTGTGCGTGTGTGTGTGTGTGTGTGTGTGTGTGTGTGTGTTATTTATGATAATACATAAAGTCTATGTTAAAAAGATGTCTAATGTAGAGATTGGTTTCACTGAAAGCAACTCTAAATAATCTAGTATGGATTCCCTTAAAAGCATACTTTTTCTGCTTCGCTGTTATCGGGCTTTTCTTACATTGATCGCATGTCTGCATCATAGGCACAGAGCAGTTTAAAAAAGCTTCTGTTGACTTCACAATATTGGAGAAAGCTGACATAAAGCGATTTAAAAGTGTGCAAATGAAGGAGATGGAAGCAAAAATCCAATCGCGGCATGAGTCGTGACTCTTGCCGATTTGGAAGATGAACGAGCTGTGTTATTGTTGCATTATTTGGACAGGGTGATGAAGGAGGCTGTGACCTGCAGAGGGGAAAGTAAAATATAAGTGACTGATTCCTGCTCAGAGAGAGAGAGAGAGAGAGAGAGAGAGAGAAAGAGAGTTGTGTGTTGAGGCTTGCGTGTGAGTTACGCCAAATGCTGTGTCCTGCATCTCATCGGCTTTGTCTTGTGTCTGAGACATAATCCAGTTTTCAGCACAAAATCATTTAGCTCTTTGGCAGTGTGTGTGTGTGTCATTAACCTGCCTGGGGTCAGGGCCCACCATCTTTCCATTCTAATTCACTCCTGTCTTCCATCACTGAAGTTTGGTCAGCGCTGTTATATATCAGGAAGACAGACAGAGCCCAATCATCCAACCTCCTGCTGTCTCTCTGATTATTGTTGACCAGCAAAACACTTGACCTGCAAACGGCAGCACTATGAGAGTAATCTAGCTTGACATCTTTGTATCTAATGGTGGAGCAGGATCGATGGGCCTGTGGGCACGGTGAAGCTGATTCCTGTTGGAAAGCGTGTGGCTTGGGAGGGCTGCCTGGGATTCGGATAGGACACACAACTGGTTTAATTAGTCACAGTCAGGCCATTGTCCTGACTCTAGGGACAGAGAGTGACCAGAGGAGCAGACTGCAGGAAATGTCTGCAGGCAGATTGACTCCTGCCGCTGTGGGGAAAAGGACAGTCTGAAGTATCTGGAGATGCTGGAGATATTCAGAGAAAAAATGAAAAACATTTTTACAAGTTGCTTAATATTTTAGTTTTTTTTTTTTTAATGTTTTTTTTTCTTTGCATTAGGCATGTATTTCTTTTGGGTTTTGCATAGGGTTAAAAGCCCTCTATTTGGCCCTTTTACAGGACCTACTTTATAGCACCTTAATCTCATAGCGTTAAAAAGTGTTGTTAAAAAGTGTCACTTTGGAGGTGTGAACAGGTGTGTTGCTTCATATATAATATCACAGGGTTGTTGCATCGAGAGTGAACGCTGTAGGTATGGAATAAATTTTGTGCCAATAAAACGAATTTCAGCTAAAACGAATAAAAATAAATTGATTACAAAGAAAAAAAATCAGCCTGAAAACTACACAAAAAAATTAAGTAATTAACAAAAAAACCGACATTAATTTTGAAAGCTTTATATTCTTGGTTTCATTTTCAGTTTTGCAAATCAGAGTTTTGATTACGCTCTCAGCATCTCGCTTTCACTTTCTTAATTTTTCGTTTGCGATCCTGAAAATTACATTTGTCAAAAAAAGTATAAGAGATATAAACAACATATTTAGCTAGACCTTCTTTTAAGACCACAAGCTCTATTTGGGTACTATAATGAAACACCACTTCAACATTTTTGAATGAATGCAGTTTTTGGTAAAACATTAGTAAATATTTCTAATTTTAAGACCAAATTGTACTGTTACTGACAAATATACTTGTTCTAATGCACCAAACATCCTAGTTTTAAGCCGATTTGCCTAGTTGCAAGTTCAAATATTTAAATTTCAATGCAGTTCTACTTTTTAGTCAGCTTGAAAACTGAGTTTTTGTCCAGCAGCTTTTGTTGTGAGCTAGACCTTTTTGCTAACTTTACGAAATCTTACCAAGTCAAATTCGCTTACCCCATTGGCAGATTTTTTTGCTTGATCTTAGTAAACTTTAACTCGATTTGAGTTTTCTTGTTTCAGACCAGCAGAGGAGTGCAAGATAACTATTATTTAATAATCCTGTACTGGTTCCCTTTGAGTGCCAATGCACAGCATGGGCACACACCTCTGCAATATTTCTTTTATGATTTTTTTTTCATTTATTTATTTACTATGTAATTTAGATGGCATTTTCATCATCAGTAGTAGTTTGGAATTTTTTATTTATGCAACAGCACAAACGTATACACACTTTTTTCCGCTAAAACACTTTTCCAGTGAAAGAAAGCAAGTGATAGATTTGCAAACAGTCTTTAAATAAGCCAAGGAGTGTTTCATCAAGCTCTAGACAGCAAGGCCACTCTTTGAAAGGGGAAAAAAAGTTAAGTGTATTGATGCAAGGCACAGAGGAGTCTTCCCAACAAATAGTAGTGCGTCAGCAGCAGGTTTGATGTCCAGGCTCTTGCGCAAGGGGAGGCAGGATGGCACCCTGAGATATTGACATGGGAACAGATCATTAGACCCACCCTCCCTCCTTCCACCCCCCTCTCTCTCTCTGTGCCAACTGAAACAGGTAGGAAGGCCAGTATTCCCCATAGTTAAGGCCATCAATCTACTTTTGTGCATGTGGCATGAAGTGCAATTATTTCCCAATATGACACTGCATTTAATGGAAAGTTGGAGTTCAGATTTTTTATGTGTTGCTGTTTCTCTGTAGGCACATGAAATATGATTACGCATTTGCAAAAATGAGATATTGCATAGAGATGCAGGAGTTTATTGATTTAGAGCTGGCAAGATGAAAGCAATAGCTCGATCTCACCATGATTTTGGTGCGTAATGATGATTACAGCTTTAGGTGGAGAAATATAAAGTAAAGGGTTTGAGCTGGATCTTTGCCAAGAAACTGAAATTGTATGTTATGTATTGTATGAGATTTTATACCAGTTTAAAAAGTGCATTACATGTATTACATTATATTGGTAATGCTAGTTTATTTTCCTTTACATTAACAATACTCTAAAACAGTCAAAGCCGTAGCGCTTTACTCGTAACTTTAATACTAAAATACAAAATATGAGAAACATTGTTGCTAACCACTATTTGTGGAGCTGGCTTGGGAATTATCAAGTGCATAAAATATGGCTGCTTAAGTAAACATCTTGTGTTTTTTAGCCCTTTCTGCCCTCCATTCCATGACCTTTTCCTGCTCACCTTTCATGCTCATTGCTTGAAATGAAGGTAGCAAAAAAAGAGATGCTAACACAGCAAACATGCTAAAATCCATATAAAAAATCCATGAATAAAATCTTTGTGGTTGGTTTTCCTCCAACTGTTGAAACATGACAATGTATGAGCAAGTAATGTTTTATTTCGTTTCCAATGTTGAATTCTGACATTTGATATTATTGATCATTTCAGGCTCAAAATTATTATTATTATTATTTTTTTTTTTTTTGAGGTGAAGTAGGTGTTTTTTTATCGTCACTGCTTTCAAATTAAACAATGGAAAAATGAATTAAATATTAAAGTATTGATTTTTGCTGCCGAACCTTGTTATTTTCCATCATTATACGTTCTGGGCCGTTCAGGTTTTTCGATAATTTATGTTGTGGTTTCCATTTGCTCTATACGAGTGAACCCGAGTAAATGTTTCTCTGCCATTAACCTTTAAAAGTTATGGGCCTTTTTGAGCATTTATTGTAAACGTAACAAATTATCTTTAAAACAGATTTTGGTGTAAATGCTTGATATATTTTTAGTTAATTTTTAATTAGTTTTTTCATTCCATTACACAATAATTCCACAACAAACTTGAAATTGTACAAAAATACAATTCTGAGTATGAAATTTCGTACTTTTTTCACTGCAACCACCCAAATCCTCCCAAAAGCAAAGAAAAGGTCAAAACAATGCGAAAATTTTCCATTGTCCTTTGGCAGATAATCACAGGCCATCTTAGGTCTAGTACTTTGGGGTCTGTTAAATGAAACTGAAAGACGATTGAGCATTTTCTCACATTAAACTAGTACCTTGCAAACTACATGTCATAACCTTTAAAACCAAAAATATCAAAACTAATACCCTTTTTGAAACCTACATATTATATTTACATATCATATTTGAATAGATGGGTTGCATCATTCCTACTTAATTCAAAACAGCCGCTGTGATTGGCTCACGCACGAAGACTTTTAAGGGTTATCTAAGGTCTGTCCAGGGCTTTTCCTCTAGGTCTGCACTAGTGAGTAAAGATGAATAAAGTAATATATTCAGCTACAATTTTAGCGCATAATGTTTTAAAGTGGACATAGATTATAAGAGCAATGATGTTTTGGACATCTTATGAGAGGCATCCACCTTGTCCTTCAGCTCAACCTTTAGAATCTGCTCTTCATTCTGTGACTTTTTTTCTCCATTGGCTCATTAGAGGGAAGCATAGTCCTCTAGCCAAGGCAATGGGACATCTGTCACTTTACATTTAAACAGAAGATCCTCAGCGCAAACTCACCTAAGAGACAAACAATCCATCCTTATTTACCCAACACAATTGCAATTGAATTGGATTTTGGCTGCGAGGTGAGCGCTTTTCAATTTGAATCAGAACCTTAAATAGTCTTTTTATTCTCTTCCACTTCATCTTTGAAGTCATGAGACCTTGGGTAGGCTAAACATGACTGACCTTTCTTCTTTCATTGAGATAGAAGGTGATGTGAGGAATTAAGTTAAATTAATTGTCCTCTGTGGGGTCATGACGGAGATCATGTGAGCAAATGAGAGCTGGATTTGATCATTTGCTCTAGGCTTTTAAACCGTAAACGGACTTTAGAAATGATGCATTTTTCTGAATGCAAATGCAGTGATTTAAAGTGACCTGAGCACAAGTGATCTTGTGCTCTACGTATGACGCATAACAGAGCAAGTCATTGCTTATAAACACACGAACAGACATCTGCGGCATCAACTATGAGGCAAACATGGATAAAACCACACACCGATGCTTCGCTATTGACTTGTTTTCTTCAAATGCCATATTGTAATGTAGAGGTCAGCATGCATCCTTTCAAAATGCAAAGCTTGCTGTTAAAGGTATAGGTCACCCCAAAAGAAAAAAGATATAAATAATTTATTCACCCTCAGGCCATCCAAGATCTACTGTGGTTACTTTTTATCCAAAGGAACATTAAAGTAATTTCTTGATTGAATCCGGTGTCTTTTATGATTCATAAAATATAAATGAATGTACATGAAATACATGCAAAACAAAATTAACATCCATCGACCTACAATTCACAATGCCACCTTATTGATTCAAATGGATTGTGTAAAAAAAAAATATATATATAATATATATATATATGTATATATATTTTTTTTTTGCAGTCTCAAATAAATGCAGTTTGTATTTGATAGGGTAAATGTACATTAATAAAAACATATCAATTATATTAAAAAATCTAATTAGCATTTTAAAGGTTTGGAAGCTCGGAAAAATACATTAAAACGTGTGAGCGGTTTATTTAAGTAAACAAAGATAGAACAAGTAAAAGGATGCATTGTGGATTGATCCAACTTCCTGACCCTGCAAAGGCCAGCCTAGGGGGCTCAGAGCGCCCAACACCTTTCTCTAATCCTGCCTGCCGCTGCCTGATAAGTGCACACTGTTTTATGTGGTCCAAAGTGAATGCATACATAGTCTTCTTTTCTCTTTTGGTGTGGTTTGGGGAGGTAAAACCAGAGGGATGGATTGTCTTATCGTTAAGTTGAGCCAAATGGAACGAAAGCTAATAAAAATCCAATGATGAGGAAAGTAAATACAAATTGTGTTTCCCTGTGTAAGTTCTGAAAAGTGAAACGGCACTAAACGGCATGGTCTTCTGAGGATGAAAATAGGCCTAATTAACATGCAATTTTGAGAGTTCATAACTGACGGGAAGTCATCATCTATTATCAATCAATATATTAGAAGCATGTTGCCAAACCCGATTAGCTGACCAATAGTCATTTGTTTGTTTGTATCAAAACCATCATCCATAGCAACTCCAACTTTATACAGTCTAAATGAAGAGTTTGATTCCAAAAGGCATTTATTTTTTTATTTTTTTACAAAAAATAGTAATTGGCAGTTTTTTATAGCTTTATTGAGCAAAAAGCCATAGATCCATTCAGACCACTCCATGTTGCATTCTTTGATCACATGAGAGACGGGCAGTATTTATAGAAATTGAATGTGAGAAGGAAGAGTTGCTCATTCAAAGACAGTCACAAAAGAAACACGTTAAAAAGAGGAGAAATTGAGGTGCTGGAAAGATACCAATGCTCACAAAAGAGAAAAGCTTGTGCCAACTGCATGAGTTCTTTGGGTTACGCATAATAGTTAACATTAAACAGAAAGTATTGTTTTAACTGCAAAAGATGAATATAGGCTTGCTATTAAGCAAGCTTGGGTTCACCATAGTTGATAGTGTTCTAGTGTGTTATTAATTTGAATAAAAAGAAAGGATTTACATTTATGGAATGAATGTATGGCATTTTGGGGACAAATTTGATCTAGTTCTAATAGTTGAATGCAAACCTTTTCGATTTTAGAGCCAAACTCTTCAAATATAGACACACTGTACGTCCACTACGAGAAATGGGTATTTTTTTTCAGGGCTGTAAGCTCTCTGATCTCTGAAGAAAGAGAAGCGCTGAGCTGCGTGTGCCTTTGGTTTCTAGCACGGATTCCTCTCAGGCTGCCTTCTGTTCTCTCAACCCATGATATTTTCTCTCAAATAGAAAGAAATGATTTTCCAGCACAACACAGCTTTTTTTGTATTTTATCAATACAGTATTTTATCTTTAGATCCCCCACACTGCAGTGATGTATTTTGAATGATTGTTCATTATATGTTTCAATCTAAAACGAAAGAAAAAAAAAACTGTAGTTTAAAAGCAGGCTGTGATGTTGAATGTTGCATATTACAAATTAAATATGTATGATGTGTGTCCATAAACGATTATTAACAGAGATACCAACACACTCCTTCTCAATGCTAATTTTGTTTATATGTTCTACAATTCTCAAGGCTCACAGAAGATTAAATATTTGTATTCTTGGAATGCAATTTCTGGAAAGTGTCAAAAGTTCAGGTCGAGATCACCACTGGCTGCACTAGTGACTCTGTTTCTAGCAGCTAATAGCTTCATGTTTCCTATTCCAAGGTTGCCATGGAAACTATACAGGCTAAATAGCAAAAAATCAGGAATGTCCCCATATGTTTTTGTGCTAGTGAATAAAAAAAGCATTTTAATTGCCCAGAATTAGTAGTTGGGGAAGAAGAATGTGTGTGCACTCAGCTTTCCGTAAACTCATTATTTATTTATTTCTGTTTTATATCCTCTTGATGAATATTTGCATGATGAAAGACCATCTGTCATGTCTTAGCTGCTTTTAGTTTTTTTTTTTTTCAGTTTGTTGCCCATTTTTGATTTCCCTCTTGCACCAAAATGAGTCTTAATTAATAAGAAAGCCCCCACCTCACTCACCACCCTCGATTAGTAGGGGGGTTCATGCTGCCCTGATCAAATTACACCCATTTCATTTGCTCTCCTCCTCATCACTTATGTAAAGATTCCCACCCTGACTGGAGGTGTTGGGACGGTGTGGGTGTCAGAATGGCTGCTGAGGGAGAAAATGAGAAAGGAACACTGACAGGCAAATCCAACTAGACAAAAGGCTTATGTTTATATGTTTGTTAAAGAAGGTGGTTCTATTTTAGATGTTGCTTTTCGAACGTTGGAGAGATCCACAAAGGCACATTCTTTTGCTTCCATACCCACGTGTTTGTAAACACACAAAATAAAATGTGTTGATGGAGCTTGTGGCAGCTCTGTTTCAAACTGGTTGGATGGGAGTAACTGTTGGCAGAGCGAGTGATTCTACGGCAGCTGATGAATGGTGCCACTGATGGGTCATTTGTCCTGGTGATAGAGTTAGCCACTGCCCTTTGGGAGGAAGAATAAAATAAAGAAAGCAGGAGAGGAGCGTGACGGATCGGCTGACGGTAACAGAATAAGTGGCTGCCTCACACATGGCTACCAGATCTGACCTTCCTCTAATTGGACATTCTTGGGGAGCAAGAGGGCAGAAAGTGTGTCTCACACAACACCAAGACAGGCTGGACACGGTGACAGAGAAAAAGCCATCGGCTTTACAATGGGAGGGTTCCGCTTCAAGGATTACAGAACGGGGATCAGGGTTTTCTGAACTCTGCTTATGGATGCCAGATAGTTTAGCGCATGTATGAAGGGGTTTCTTAGTGCTGTGCCTCTTTATGTCAGTGTTTAAAAAATAGATGCTGACTTTTGGTCAAGATCTAAAGTGATCCATGGCTCATGAATTTTGTGTATAAAATATTATTAAAGGGGTCATGACATTATTGACTCTCTCAATATGTTCCACGGCCAGCATTTCATTCCTTTCACATTGTATACATTAATTTTATTTATCTTTTAAACATTAATATGAGCTACTTTAGTCTGTAATTTCTTTGTCTTACTCAATCTACAATACTTGGTGTTTATTTTACTTTATTACTATAGCAGTTACTTACTGTTGCAAGTTAGTACACAAAACAAATCACAGTGTTGATAGTGTTTGTTTGGATCCTCTGGTATTCT